>CM018686.1:9089281-9341344 GCA_009363875.1 Mikania micrantha
TCTTGCATGTGAAAAGCATTCATGGTTTTAAGCAATTAGTATATATGTATGTAGCATTAACATGGAATCATTAGCATTTAGCATTAGCACTAGCATTACCCCATAGCGTTAGCATATAGCATTACCATTAGCATCTAGCATTAACCCGTAGCATTAACATATAGAATTAGCATTAGCATTTAGTATTAACCCGTAGCATTAGCATATAACATTAGCATTAGCATTAGCATTAGCATTTAGCATCAATCCGTAGCATTAGAATATTGCATTAGCATTAGCATTTAGCATCAACCCGTAGCATTAGTATATAGCATTAGCATTAGCATTTATTATAAAAGCATTTATGAAACATTTAAACACTTGTTTAAAATGTATAACATGCTTCTCAGTCCTGATGAAAAATCAAAATAGTTTGAAAAGGGACAAATGAACTCACCTGTGTTGCTAAGTAATAGTTACCATAGACAATGCGCTCGTTGATTGTAGCTTAAGTATCTTCAACACCTGAGTTGTTTTAAGAGATTCGAATTCTATAAGTATGATAGACGCAAACTAGAGTTTTGGTCTCGGTGTGCAACTAAGTGTCCTATGTTACTATCATGTTTTCTATAATTCCATAAATAAAACCCTTGATCCCGTAAGACTCTGATTAAGTATTTGTAAAGTAACGTGTTTTAAATAAATCTTAAGTTGGAATTCCTTTAACTAATTCAAGAAAGTTTATCATTGATTTCATTTAATAAAACCATAAGGTATTTTAAGTAAATCATAGGTTAGTTGTTAGACTTAAGTTAATCCAAATTGATTAAATCTAAGCCTAAGATTTAGTTTTAGCTTTCTTCGTTTCTTAGACCGTTTGTGTATACAACTTAGATTAGAAGGTTCAACGAAACCATCTAACGTAGTTGTATATAGTATAACCTTCACTATGTATCATGTGTTAATAATTAACACTAACACTTAGATAAGTTCTCGATTCTTTGCAAATCATGATTCATGCTCAAATATGTAAAACCTTTGATGTGGGTGCATTAGTCTTTGTTTAACTTCAACCCCATGTGAAGGACAAGATATGTGTTCAACCTTTGTTTAGCAAAGTATTGGTGACTTAGTCTTTAGCATTTAAACTCAAATAGTTCACCATGCCCACACTCACACACATGCATAGGGTTCATGTAGGTGTTCCCATGCAAATCATGCATTCACACTCCATAAGATCGACCAACCAGTAGTTCAGCTTGTTCCAAGTAGTCTAGCCAAAGTGTCCTTGGCCGAATGAGAGGAGGCCAAAGCAATGATGGCCGACCGAACCAGAGTGGGCCGAATCAAGCCTGGCGGAATGTGGTTGGCCGAAAGAAGCTTGGCCGAATATACTTGGCCGAATAGACTTGGCTGAATAGACTTGGCCAAATAGACTTGGCCCGACCGAATAGGGTGTTGGTCCGACAGAATGAAGGCTTGGGCGAATGGGGACCGGCTGACCCAGGCCGATCGAATGAGGGTTCTAGCCATTCGGCCGAATGTGGGGTTCTGTCGGCTGGGCAGCCTTTCAGCCACGTGTGTGTAGAGCCATTCGGCCGAGCCATGTAAGATGTGCAGCCATCTTCAATCGATGTTCCAGCCATGTTCATGTCACACTCCTTGTTCCTACCTGGTTCTAGGGTGTTGGTGAATGATTTCCCTAAGGTTTAAAGTTGGTTTAGCCGGTTCTATGTGGGATTCGAAATAGGGTTTTGAAATAAAATCGCTACAAAGACTTCATTTTTACCTCAAATCTGATGGTATAAAGCCCAGATCCTCTGTACTTTTATGATCTACGCGTCGTGGTGGTTGTTTAGACACCAAAATGGCTTGAATCAGTTGAGAAATGAGTGAGATAGAGATGGTGTTTCTAGAGAGAGAGATTAGAGAGAGAAAGGGCCGGTTTTAGTGAGAGAGAGGTGGTAGTTGGTAAAGAAGGAGAGAGTTTAATGCTCTCTTAAATGCTCCCCAACACCCGGTGCGTTCGGGTTCGTTCGGTTTCGCTCGGTTCAGCGTAAAAACGTCGTTTCGTTCCATTTTCGTGACGAAATGCTACGGTTTTAAAGATAGAGTTTAATAAATTAATTTAGGTGGCTATTCCTAGTAAATTAACTAAATATCTTTTGTTTATTTTAAATTTTCTGAAGACGTTTAAATTACTGTTTAGATCGAATCGTATAGTCGTCGCGCGTATTCGTTCGAATCATCACCCGTACGAATAGGACGATAACTACACTTTTCAATATGGTTTTATAATTATTGGACATCATTTAGAACGTTAAACTTTCAGATGTATTCATAAAGATCGTCACCTATACGAATAATCCGTCCATTAAGTGTTCCTGTAACGACATCCGTCATTGCTTTGTTCTGTTCAACCTCGCATACGTTTATACAAAATAGCATATTAACAAGCATTTGTGTGTTAGTTCAGTGTTGTATGATGTGTTTCTGACTGTTAAACCGTGAGATTTAAGCAGATTTCAGAAATGATTTCGTAATAGTTTAGTGTCAAGCATCACAATGTTAATAGCATACCAATAGTTTACATAGTTTGTACCTGAGTTACTGTGCAAGTTACTGTGTAGATCACTGTTCCGGTTACGATTCCGACACTGTTGTTACATATTTTGACTAATTGTAGTCAAACTTTATATTAAACCTATTAGTTGTGATAATAGGAATTGATAGTGAAGGAGTGAGTGGCACCAAACGACCCGGGAAGGAATTTGTTAGAGAGGATAGCGCGTTGGAACAAGGTAAGTCACCCAAATCTTTTACTTGTTATGTGTAATGGTGTTATGCATGCATGAATGTTATAGTGAAAGATTTGATTTTTGGGTAAATTGGTGATTAGGATCTTGTTGTTAGACAATAAGAAGCAATATGTGATATATGTTGCTTGATTATGGTTGATATGGTGTTCTAATTCTAGTCTATGATTGACTTAGTGTTTATTTGTATGTGTGGTGATTGTATGCAAATAGTTCACAAGGTGTGTGAACTTATACTTGAAATTGATTTAATTTTGGTGTTTGAATCACAAGTGGTGTGATCATGACATTGGATTATTCACATGGTGTGTGAATGTCCTTTGTTGGGTGTAATCAAGGTAGGAAAACAAAAGTGGTGTGGTTTACTTAATTTGAGAAATCTTGTGGAATAAGATTTCAATGGAGTTTTGGGGGTATTGAAATGATCGGAATTGAGCGGGAATGATTCCGAGGGTCGGTACGGGTCAAAACGCAGAAAAAAATTGAAAATCTGGATATTTGTGCAGGTTTGGGAGTAAGTTACGGCGGGCTGGGAGTAATTTATGGCCTGGGTCTGGGCAACATTTTGCTTACGGCTAGAGATCTCGGGTTTACAGCCCAGCTTACTGCCAGGACCAAATTTGAGTTTTTTTTGACTCTTTTTACTTGGGGAACAATTGGGGATTACTTACTTCCTATGGATAAATGTGAGTTATTAGGTGATGTTAAAGGGTTTTAAGCTTGGTGGAATCTTGGGGCAACGTTAGGGGTGTTCTTACTTTGTTCTAATGAACTAATGGTGACTTAAATGTGGTGTTTTCATGTCAACGGAAAGGGTGAAGGTGTACGTGATCGGAAAACTTGAAAAGGATTGGATCGAATGCAAATTTTTGGGGTTTCTTTTATTTTGTTGATGATGAACAAAATTTTTTGCGTTAGTAAATATTTAATATGGTTTTGTTTGAATGTTTAACCAACATTACATATTTTGGATAGTTGTATGTAAGTGGGGTGTTTTAAAGTGTTAAATACACTTTTTGTTTGAACAAAATTTTGGGACCTAATTTAAATAGTAGTTTAAACACACGTGATTTGCATGTGTGGGTTTGGGGCTTACAAGTTAGCATCATAGCCAATGGTTTGAGGGATTTAAGTGTGTCACGAACACTTGAACTCAAATCCTTGTGTTTTTGATATGGGGAGTAATGTTCGATCCAAGATCCGATCACGAAGCCGGGGGTTAAGGTACCAAGTTTGTGGTTTATTTACCTTAGTTGCATATGTTTAATGGTGTTTGTTGTGAAATTGTTTGTTAAACCTAATTTCTTAATCATAATATGGGGAGGTGAAGTTAAGAGATTGGACATGTGAAGTGTATAGTGTTTTGTCTAGCCAACATAAGATTATATTCTTGACATGGATATGACCCTAATGGAATCGACACATACTATGGTTATGAATATTAGGTAAGGTGTTAGGAGCTTGATTTGGTGATGCATTTAAATTGATAGTTCATGGTGTGTTTTGTTATATGAACTAAATAGAAAACTAATGTATCAAATAACTCGTTTCAGCCGCAGAATTGCTGGTGGTGATAACGTTCACGGTGGTGGCGGACATGAAACTAACCTCGCCAAAATGCAAATGATGGTGAGGGAAGAGGGGGCAAGAGCTTTGGAAGCTTCAATTCCTCACCATACGGAGGGTCTGCAAGCCTCTATGAGGGAATTTATTCAAAAAGAATTTGCAACTCTCAGAGCGGGTTGATATGGGGAACGAACTCCAAAGAAGGTGACCTATAAGGAGTTTGTGGCTTGCAAGACAAGCGAATTCAAGGGGGAAGTTGACCCATTACTGAGTCAACGGTGGATAACCGACATGGAGGGCATGTTTGAGACGAGCCATTGTGATCCGGAAGATGAGGTGATCTTTGCTGGAAAACAATTGCGTGAAAGAGCAAAGGATTGATGGGAGCTTCTACATAAGGAAAGGGGTAGGGATGGCGTGAGGAACTTAACTTGGGCGGAGTTTAAGGAGTTGTTCCTTAAACGGTTCTGTCCGCAGGTGGCGATTGATAGAATCATTGAAGAATTCCTTCATATGAGACACAAGGAGGAAAGTATTGACACGATTACCACCATCTTTTATGACAAAGCTAGATTTTGTCCTGATTTGCTACAAACGGAGCGGATGTGGATCAATCGATACCACAGTTTGTTGAATGCCAAGTATCGTGAGTTTCTTACACCATCAAAGTGTGAGACATTGGCGGAACTTATTGATTGTGCTCTGGAGCGCGAGTTGGAGTTAAAGCGATAGGAAGACCACGGTGAAAAGCGGAAGGAGGAGAAGGAGACGGGGTCGTCTAAAAAGGTGAAGTTCTCTAACTCACCTACAAAGTTCCACTCAAGTAGGGGAGTTAAACATTGTTCAAAATGTGGGAAAGATCACACGGGTGATTGTTCGGTGCGACTTGTATCCTGCTACAAGTGTGGAAAGCAAGGTCATCTTGCTAATCAATGCTCGAGCCCTTTAAATTTATGCTATAACTGCTACAAACCGGGGTCATTTTCGGAGTGAGTGTCCGGAACTTAAAGGGGCTGGAGTTGGTGGAGGGGAAAACCGATCTTTCAAGGGGCAAGGGAGTGGAAAGAAGGTGGAGGTACCCAAACCAAAGGGTAGCGCCTTTCAAATTACTACGGAGGAAGCCAAAGTCACACCTTATGTGGTGACGGGTACTTTCTTCATCAATACCTTGCCTGCTTTCATTTTATTTGATTCGGGGGCTAGTAGATCATTTGTGTCTACGAATTTTATACACCATTCGTCTTTTGTTGTTGAGAAATTGTTGGTGCCTCTAGAAATAGAAATAGCAGATTCTAAATTCTTTCTAGTATGTGATGTATATCGAAAATGTAAATTAACCATCGATGGGGAGGATTTCGATATTGATTTGATACCTATGGTATTGGGGGAGTTTGATGCGGTGATTGGGATGGGTTGGCTTTCAGCTTACGGGGCCAACATTGTATGCAAACATAAGATTATTCAATTGATGTCTCCTAGTGGACATGAGGTGTGTATTCGTGGGGAGAAACGTGGTGGCATGATCTTATGTTATTTAATCGAAGCTATGAAGTATTTGAACAATGGGGGACGATCATTTCTTGCTTACGTGGTGGATTCATAGAAAGGAGTGAAGATAATTGAAGACATTCCTATTGTGCGTGATTTTACGGATGTCTTTCCGGATGAACTACCGGGATTACCTCCCGAAAGGGATGTGGAGTTCCGAATTGATTTGGTGCCCGGGGCTAAACCCATTGATAAGGCTCCATACTGGTTGGCGCCATATGAATTGCAAGAGATGATGAATCAATTGCAAGAACTTCTTGACCGGGGTTTTATTCATCCTAGCATCTCACCTTAGGGTGCACCGGTGTTATTTGTCAAGAAGAAAGATGGGAGCTTCAAAATGAGTATAGAATATCGGGAGTTGAACAAGGTCACAGTGAAGAATAGGTATCCATTACCTAGGATTGACGACATCTTCGATCAATTACAAGGTGCTTCATGGTTTTCTAAGATTGATCTTCGATCGGGATACCATCAATTAAAGGTTAGGGAGGAAGACATTCCGAAGACGGCTTTTCGTACGAGGTACAGGCATTACGAGTTTCTTGTGATGTCCTTTGGGTTAACTAACGCACCGACGACGTTTATTGTGACATCCCGACATTTCGGGTTAACTCCGTTAATCAGAAACTAACGGGAATTGTACGAAATTATACAATACCAAATTAGAGGGACTGAAATTGAACAAAGTAAGTCCAGAAACAATTAAACTATAAGGATTAAACATGTAAATACATGAAAGGTTCAATTTTGACTCTTGGAAGTCAAAATTCGACATAAACAATAATGAAATCATAAATTCGTAATTACACATAGTTATAACCAAATTAAATCATCAATAAATGTCATATTGATGATTTCTATCATCAATTCGGTACTTAATTGCAGCCATAATGCCTAATTAAACCCATTTAACAACCCATTATGATTAAACCGTTACTTGTATCATTAAACCCACACAATACGATCGAATTTCACGCAATTGAACTCCCAGAAGCTCTAGTCGGCACTATTAGACATTGTTTCATATCATAATTCTATTCAAGAAACATTGGGTTGTCGAAGTCGATTGGGGGACGGCCGAAGAACAACCAACAAATCGATATCCATCAATTTGGCATCAAAACAGATTCTTCGTAGAAGATTGTCTACATGAAATTCACGAACAGTTGATCATTCTGCAAATAATCAAAGGTGCGTACACGGCCCCTTTCTTATTTTAACTGTTTTGGGGAAGAAAACATGTGCAACAAACATTTTTAGATACATATCACTTGCATGAGTTAGCTGTTTACTATAAGTGAAAACATAGCATTACAAAGCCTTACATTTCGAACTGTTTAGTTTGCCGTAGTGCAAAGCGTGGTAGTTGAAGATAGATCTATTGGGTTTGACAAACCTCACCTGGTAGATGGGATCTACGCAGGTGTTTGACTGACCAAACACACATTTCTATTGTTTGTGCTAGACAATAGTGTTAAGGCAAAAACATGCTATAGCATGGCAATTCGTCAGCTTCGGTGTCGACCACTTATGTAAATAGTTTATATGACTAGCTATCATGACTGTGCATGTGTGATCATGTTATCTACAACTTGATATTCAAACTGCTGTTTTGAACATTGTGAATACTTAAAACCTGTGTTATGCACCAACCATTGTGTTGACTTGATTTACATGTTTTCTCAGGACGCTAAGGCACGCATTAATGCTGGCATGGACTAGGAGATAGAGTCGCATGCATTTTAAACATTTTAGATATTTGGATTTGAACAATTGAAACTTTGTATTGTAATTTACAATTTACAACTGTTATTGGTTTTTAAACGCTTCCGCAACTTTTGAAAACTCTGATGTTATGTTTTAAAGACCAAAGTATGTTTTGAAATTCATATAGAGGTCTTCGTTATGTCTAATGATCTAAGATCCTGGTTTGTCACGTTCCCAAACGGTATGATTCCGTTAGTTGAAAATTGGGGGTGTGACAGATTGGTATCAGAGACATTGGTTATAGCGAACTAGGTTTGCATTGGTAGACTTAGACTATGACTGTTAGACATTAGACACTCGCTTACACGATAGTTTGTATGCAATTACATATGACATTATGTAACGAATATGACATCATCATCCACACCTACTAGTGACATAGAACATTAAGTTGTATCATCACCAGCATCCAAGAAGAGGTGACCTGAGCCAATGAATGACACGGTTCACCACGATAAGGAGGTACACAAACAACCGAGGGAGAACGACCAGTATTGGCAGTGGATCCCTGATCTCATTCGCAGCTGGGTGCATGAGGAGTGAGTACCTCTGCCACCTACTTCTGCCACTACTACTAGTAGTGGACATTACCTACTCTAAGATACTCACCAGAACAAACATCTGTAGCTCTTGTTGCATGTACGAATCGGGGGATTCACAACATGTGAGGGGCAGCTGGATAGATCACTAGATTACTAGAGGGACGAAATAGGCCCCATGATTCACTAAAACCAGTCAAGAGATGAAATAGGCTCTGTGACTCACTAAAACAAGTCAAGAGATGAAATAGGCTCTGTGACTCACTAAAACAAGTCAAGAGATGAAATAGGCTCTGTGACTCACTAAAACCAGTCAAGAGATGAAATAGGCTCTGTGACTCACTAAAACAAGTCAAGGGATGGAATAGGCCCTGTGACTCACTAAAACCAGTCAAGAGATGAAATAGGCTCTGTGACTCACTAAAACAAGTCAAGGGATGGAATAGGCCTTGTGACTCACTAAAACAAGTCAAGGGATGAAATAGACCCTATGGCTCACTCGAATAAGTCAGGGGATGAAATAGGCCCTATGGCTCACTCAACGAGTCAGCGGACGAAATAAACTCAATGACTCAAACAACACCATTCCTTAGTTCGGGACTATATCTACTAGTTCCACTAAATTCTTAGTTCTGGTAAATGATCTGTCACTCTTTACAACATTGATATTAGTTAACAAGGTTATGGTTTTAGCCTTGATAGGAAAACATCACTTTTCATTCTAACTCCTCGACAACATTCTTGTAGCTCTTTGTACTTCCACATGTACGGTTTACAAGAACCACATTCTGAACTCATCAACTGTAAGATGAGAATTCAAACCAAACGTCTTGTTACACTTGAAGTGCCACCAAACGAACACTGTCACTCGAGTTAGGAAGAACTAGAGTGATCGCACGGGAACGGTTTCCGTTACAGGAGCATACGTAAAGGCAAATCACATTATTTGAAAACCTTGGTGACCTCTATTGAGAGTTAACTATCAACTTGAGCACTTATAGGAGATACAATGACGGTGAGGTGGTCAACTCCAAACAGCTACACTAACACTCACACAATGAATGTTTCGACATCAGGTTACATAAGAAAAATACACTCAAGCAAAATATCTATCTTTGTAGGACCTACACTAGATCCTATAGTAGCATTCAACTCGAGTAACTATCCCTAAGTATTTCTTTCGATAGGCTACCCAATCATACATCATGTGACTATTGTCTGAATCTTGATGTCATGAATAAACTCTGAATCCCACAAAACCAAATAGCTCAAGGTAGGAGGAACTAGAATTCTTATGTAAGGTAAATTGACGATCATGGTGCGCAACGTAATCGTGAATTTACAGGTACGCATGAATTCTGGCAAATTCTATTGTGAGCCTATTTTTCGAAACACATACATATAATATTCACCTATCTTTCATTCTAGTAGTTGAAATGAATTCTGTTAACATGTTGGGATTCTAACATAACGTTCATCAAATTTCCAGCCGTAGTTCTGGTTACTCTGTGTTTGAGAAACACTCATAGTGAGATTTTGAACTTCACTTGGATAACTTCAAATGTATGTCAAAACATCTACTTGCGAACATCTGTAAAGATTCCCTATCAAACGAAGAACGAAATCTGATTTCATGAGTCTATCGAGCAGAGTTATCGATGACCACAACAACAACAAGAAACAACCAAAGGATGCTTCGGATGCAAAAAGCCAGGGCACTTCAATTGAAACACACTGGTAGTAAGAACAAAAGCAACGAAAACAATGGTCTGAGGGGACAAGCCTTCATGATCATAAGAAGCATAGAGAAAAGCTCGGCCTCACTGCAAGTACATTGTGATAAACAAATGTTATGATCTATGTTGATTGGATACTGGAACATAAATGAGCTTTAGATCTAATGAATTTAGTGGAATATTTGCCATAACCTCAACACTATTAGAGATTGAATATACTGTAGAACTAGCTGGTGGAAAGTTAGTTGCAGTAGAACATATACTCAAAAGATGTATGCTTGACTTGATGGGTCAAACACTGGGAATTGATCTGATGCCTATCACTTTAGGCAGTTTTGATGTAGTCATTGGCATGGACTAGTTGTCAAAACATCAGGCCGAAATAGTATGCCATCAAAAGATCGTTCGTATACCTCTTTCACACGGAGAGACACTGTATGTACAAGGTGAGAAGAGCAGTACGCCACTGCGTCCCATATCTTGTATGAAAGCACACAAATGTCTGCGTAAAGGTCATACAGCAGTTATAGCACTTATAACTGAGAAGCCGGTAGCTGAGGAGAAGATCGAAGATATCCCAGTAGTTTGTGAATTTCCTGAAGTATTTCCAGAAGACCTACCGGGATTACCGCCTATCAGACAGGTGGAATTTCGAATCGACCTTACACCAGACGCAGCACCGATAGCTAGGGCGCCTTATCGACTTGCACCGTCTGAAATGCAAGAGTTATCTACACAACTGCAAGAGTTGTTGGATAAGGGCTTCATACGACCTAGTTTTTCACCGTGGGGAGCTCCAGTTTTATTTGTCAAGAAAAAGGACGGGACTTTCCGTATGTGTATCGATTACCGAGGTTACTATCAAAAACCGGTATCTGTTATCCAGAAATGACGATCTGTTCGATCAGTTGCAAGGTTCGAGTTACTACTCGAAGATTGATCTCAGATCGGGTTACCATCAACTAAGAGTTCAGAAGGAGGATATTCCTAAGACAGCATTCAGAACGCGCTATGGCTATTATGAGTTCTTGGTCATGCCATTTGGGTTGACAAACGCTCCAGCTGTATTCATGGATCTCATGAATCGTGTTTGTAAACCTTATCTTGATAAGTTTGTCATTGTTTTCATTGATGACATTCTCATCTATTCTCAGACCGAAGAGGAACATGCTGAACATCTTCGATTGTTGTTAGAATTACTGAAACAGGAACAATTGTACGCTAAGTTCTCAAAATATGATTTCTGGATGCGAGAAGTACAATTCTTGGGTCATATAGTCAATGAAAAGGGCATACATGTTGGTCCAACAAAGATTGAAACGATTAAGAATTGGGAAGCACCAAAGACCCCTACCGAGGTATGACAATTCCTTGGTTTGGCGGGTTATTACCGACGATTCATTGAGAGATTCTCAAAGATCGCTCAACCATTTACAGCTCTTACGCACAAGGGAACGAAGTATAACTGGACGGATAAACAGGAAGCTGCATTCCAGTTATCGAAACAGAAACTCTGCAATGCACCGATTCTGTCCTTACCGGAAGGAACAGCAGACTTTGTGGTGTATTGTGATGCATCTGCACAGGGTTTGAGATGTGTATTGATACACGTGATAAAGTGATTGCTTATGCTTCCAGACAACTACGACCACACGAAAAGAATTACACTACTCATGACTTGGAGTTAGGAGCAGTGGTTTTTGCTTTGAAGATTTGAAGGCATTATTTGTATGGAACTAAGTGTACCATTTACACTGATCATAAGAGTTTGCAACATATCTTTGATCAGAAGGAGTTTAATATGAGACAACGACGATGGGTTGAGTTGTTGAACGATTACGAATGCGCGATTAAGTATCACCCGGGAAAAGCTAATGTGGTAGCTGACACTTTAAGCAGAAAAGACACATCAACAAGACGGGTACGCGCACTTATGATAACGATACATACTGACTTACCTGACAAGGTACGCAGTGCTCAGCTCGAGGCTTTGAAAAAGGAAAACTTGGTACAGGAAGCCTTACGAAGAATGGAAGAACAATTGGATGTTAAACCTGATGGAATTCGTTATTTCATTAATCGACTCTGGATACCTTTGTACGGAGGTTTAAGGGAACTTGTGATGGATGAAGCACACAAGTCCAGATATTCAGTCCATCCGGGATCAGACAAGATGTATCATGACTTGAAGGCACTGTATTGGTGGCCTCACATGAAAGTTGATATTGCTAAGTACGTTAGCAGATGTTTGACTTGTTCGAAAGTCAAAGTTGAATATCAGAAGCCATTTGGTTTACTGCAACAACCAGAGATACCGATGTGGAAATGGGAACAGATTTCGATGGATTTCATTACTATGTTACCCCGTACACCGAGTGGTTGTGATACGATATGGGTAATTGTCGATCGATTAACGAAATCTGCACATTTCTTAGCAATCAAGGAAACTGACAAGATGGAGAAACTGACTCGCATTTACATCAAGGAAGTGGTAGCACGGCATGGCGTGCCAATCTCTATCATATCATATCGGGATGCCCGATTTACTCCCAACTTTTGGAAATCTCTTCATAAGTCATTGGGGACTCGCTTGGATATGAGTACCGCCTATCATCCACAGACCGACGGTCAAAGTGAACGTACGATTCAAACGCTCGAGGATATGTTACGAGCTTGTGTAATTGACTTTGATGATAGCTGGGAGAATCATTTACCGTTAGTGGAATTCTCTTACAACAATAGTTATCATACAAGTATTCAAGCAGCACCGTTTGAAGCATTGTATGGTCGCAAATGTCGTTCACCAGTTTGCTGTGCTGAAATTGGTGACAGTCAGATTACAGGTCCTGAACTTGTACACAAAACGACAGAGAAGATAGTTCAAATCCAGAACCGTATGGCAGCGGCCCGGGATCGACAAAAGAGTTATGCTGACAAGCGTCGTAAACCATTGGAATTTCAAGTAGGAGACCGAGTTCTTCTAAAAGTATCACCTTGGAAAGGTGTAATACGATTCGGCAAGCGCGAGAAGCTTAGCCCACGCTACGTAGGACCTTTTGAGATCTTGAAAAGGATTGGTCCACTAGCGTATCAACTTAAATTACCGGATGAACTCAGCGGAGTTCATGATGTACCACTTAAATACAAGTGGACGAACAGCTACTGTTCATTGAAGAACCAATTGAAATCATGGACCGAGAGGTCAAACAGCTCAAACACAGCAAAATTCCATCAGTCAAGGTCCGTTGGAATTAAAGACGTAGACCTGAATTCACATGGGAAAAGGAAGATCAAATGATGAAGAAGTATCCTGATCTGTTGAAAACAACAACTATAAACGCTGAGAAGGTACGTTAAATTTCGGGACGAAAGTTCCTTCAACAAGGGGATGATGTGATACTTCACACTTCAACATTTTCAGATTTCAAACTGTAAGCACAAACACCTTGTACATTTGTACATTTGGGATTATTACAAACATTTGTGCTAGAACACAAAAATTGTAGATTTCAAACATTTACAACTAATGTGCTACATTTTATGATAGTACAAGCGGGATTAGGTACAATTAATGTACTACATTTCAAACACTTGCATTTTCTGTGTTACATTTTACGTGCCACATTTTATGATAGTACAAACATGATTAGTTTCAAACATTCTACTATGCGCAAGGTTACATAGTACAAACAGTTGCAAACAATTGCTAGGTGCGAGGTCACATAGCACAGTATGATCAAACACGGACATTCACAGTTAGGTGCACTAACTGATGTGCATGCAAACAATTACATGGAACAATCACACTTAGGTGTGATGTTGCCAAACATTGAACATAGAATGATTACACTTAGGTGCGGTATTGCAAACACAGTTACATGGAATGGTCACACTAAGGTGGGATGTTGCAGGCATTCAACTTTGAGTGTGGGTAGACACAAGTACACCGAATGATAAAATATCGCACTAACACATACACGGAACGGTCACACTAAGGTGGGATGTTGCAGACATTCAACTTTGAGTGTGGGTAGACACAAGTACACAGAATGATAAAATATCGCACTAACACGTACACTTTGAACTCATAAGTAGCATCCTAACTACTTCTAACATTTAACAATTTTCGGGACGAAAATTCCTTCAACAAGGGGATGATGTGACATCCCGACATTTCGGGTTAACTCCGTTAATCAGAAACTAACGGGAATTGTACGAAATTATACAATACCAAATTAGAGGGACTGAAATTGAACAAAGTAAGTCCAGAAACAATTAAACTATAAGGATTAAACATGTAAATACATGAAAGGTTCAATTTTGACTCTTGGAAGTCAAAATTCGACATAAACAATAATGAAATCATAAATTCGTAATTACACATAGTTATAACCAAATTAAATCATCAATAAATGTCATATTGATGATTTCTATCATCAATTCGGTACTTAATTGCAGCCATAATGCCTAATTAAACCCATTTAACAACCCATTATGATTAAACCGTTACTTGTATCATTAAACCCACACAATACGATCGAATTTCACGCAATTGAACTCCCAGAAGCTCTAGTCGGCACTATTAGACATTGTTTCATATCATAATTCTATTCAAGAAACATTGGGTTGTCGAAGTCGATTGGGGGACGGCCGAAGACAACCAACAAATCGATATCCATCAATTTGGCATCAAAACAGATTCTTCGTAGAAGATTGTCTACATGAAATTCACGAACAGTTGATCATTCTGCAAATAATCAAAGGTGCGTACACGGCCCCTTTCTTATTTTAACTGTTTTGGGGAAGAAAACATGTGCAACAAACATTTTTAGATACATATCACTTGCATGAGTTAGCTGTTTACTATAAGTGAAAACATAGCATTACAAAGCCTTACATTTCGAACCGTTTAGTTTGCCGTAGTGCAAAGCGTGGTAGTTGAAGATAGATCTATTGGGTTTGACAAACCTCACCTGGTAGATGGGATCTACGCAGGTGTTTGACTGACCAAACACACATTTCTATTGTTTGTGCTAGACAATAGTGTTAAGGCAAAAACATGCTATAGCATGGCAATTCGTCAGCTTCGGTGTCGACCACTTATGTAAATAGTTTATATGACTAGCTATCATGACTGTGCATGTGTGATCATGTTATCTACAACTTGATATTCAAACTGCTGTTTTGAACATTGTGAATACTTAAAACCTGTGTTATGCACCAACCATTGTGTTGACTTGATTTACATGTTTTCTCAGGACGCTAAGGCGCGCATTAATGCTGGCATGGACTAGGAGATAGAGTCGCATGCATTTTAAACATTTTAGATATTTGGATTTGAACAATTGAAACTTTGTATTGTAATTTACAATTTACAACTGTTATTGGTTTTTAAACGCTTCCGCAACTTTTGAAAACTCTGATGTTATGTTTTAAAGACCAAAGTATGTTTTGAAATTCATATAGAGGTCTTCGTTATGTCTAATGATCTAAGATCCTGGTTTGTCACGTTCCCAAACGGTATGATTCCGTTAGTTGAAAATTGGGGGTGTGACATTTATGGACTTGATGAATCGGGTGTGTCGTCCTATGTTAGATAGGTCAGTCATTGTGTTCATCGATGAAATACTTATCTATTCCAAGAATGAAGCTGATCATGCATGTCATTTGCGTGAAGTTCTTGAAACACTTCGTAAGGAGAAACTGTATGCTAAGTTCTCCAAGTGTGACTTCTGCTTACGCGAAGTACAATTCTTAGGACATGTGGTCAATGCCGATGGCATACATGTCGATCCTACAAAAATTCAGGCAGTTATGAAATGGAGTCCACCCAAGACTCCAACCGAGGTTAGAAGTTTTCTTGGTTTAGCCGGTTATTACAGGAGATTTATTCAAGACTTTGCCAAGATTGCTTCATCTTTGACAAAGCTTACGAAGAAGAATACTAAGTTTGTGTGCGGTGATGAACAAGAAAAGGCGTTTCAAGAGTTAAAGACAAGACTAACGCAAGCACCTGTGTTAACTTTACCGGATGGACCCGATGATCTTGTAGTCTATTCTGATGCATCATATGTTGGTGTTTGGTGTGTTCTGATGCAAAGAGGGAAATTTATTGCTTATGCTTCACGCCAGTTGAAGGTTCATGAGGTTAATTATCCCGTTCATGACTTGGAGCTTGCGGCGGTTGTTTTCGCATTAAAGATATGTCGTCATTATCTTTACGGGGTGAAATGCACTATTTACACTGACCACAAAAGTTTGAAGTATTTCTTTACTCAAAAGGAATTGAATATGAGGCAGAAACGTTGGATGGAGTTATCAAAGATTACGACTGCGAAATTCTCTATCATCCGGGGAAAGCAAATGTAGTGGCGGATGCTTTGAGTAGAAAGGAGGAACCTTTACCCATTCGGGTAAAATCAATGAAAATCGTGGTGACATCGGATTTGGTGAATCAAATTAAAGCTGCTCAAATGGAAGCTTTAAAGGAGGAGAATTGGAAACGTGATAAAATTAAGGGGTTAGCTCATCAATTGGATGAGGATAGTCGGGGACTAAAGACAATGTAGGTTCGTGTGTGGATACCTCTCACTTGTCCTTTAAAGACAACTTTATTGGAGGAATTTCATAAATCGAGAAATTTGGAGCAACGTTTTGAGGTAAGTTATACGCCGTTCGACTCGTATTCTCCATCTGAACAAAATCCCTCAAAATCTGTTCAAAATTCGAAAAAAAGTTAACGCCGTTAGGGTTTATTTGACGGTGGTCCGCCACAGGAAAATATGTCGAAAGATCGGACCGTTAATGGAGATTTTCAAAGTTGGGACCGGCAGCGGCCAATGGGTCAAAGTTTGGATTATTAAAAGCCAATTTGCCTTTAAACTATAAAGAAACTTTTGATTATTACAAAACTTTGAATAAATATTTAAAACTTTACAATATGGTTTATAAATTCGAGAATACAAATTCTAAACATCTTTAAATCAATACAAATTATACAACTTGTGATTTTATAAAATTGTTTGAAGAAGTAATTTATAAAATTTCAAAACAATAAACAATGAATATCATTTTGTTGAGTTTTTTTTTATTAAGATCAATAGATTATCTTAACTAAAAAAATCAAAACCTTTTAAACAATCAAAGTATTATATAGAATAATTAATTCTTTTATATAAATAACCTATAAAAATTTAGACCGTCATCATTAGGGGACAAATTCATATTCTTAGATCTATACACAATTGAGAATATTTAATTATAACTAATAATTAAATATTCCCAAAACTATTATTCTAAAGCCTAGTTAAACATTATCAATGTTAGAACTTTAAGGATTCTATAGAAGCCAAAGATTTAAGCAAACACTTGAACTTTAGACTAAGACATATACTTTACATAAACATTAGAAAAGGATTGAAAGCTTTTCCTTCTTCTAACACAAGAGACAATTGAAACAAGAATACATTTGATACAAGTGAGTTAATTCTCGCTCCCTTTTTACATTTTGTAACTGTTTTTGGGATGTTACATATGTCGTATACAAAAACATATTCATAGAGTCGAAAACACACACACACACACACACACACACACACACATATATATATATATATATATGATGCAAACTCTTAAGTTTAGTAGACATGATTTACATGCTATGCGAACTTATGTGCTAATTGCTATGTGGGAATTAGGTTAGAAGACATTTCATGCATCAAACATATACTAGTACATAGTAGCCTAAGAATGTTGCTACATTCTTCGCAATGACTTATGGCTTGTGTCAAAAAGGTGAAATGTACAAAAACATAAACATTACGATTTACATTGTTCAAATCAAAGACCTAGCTAGTCTTAATTTTAGCTTTGTAATATCACTGGTTTGGATTCTTGCTTTGTGCTACTTGAAATTTGTAAAAACCGGTTTTAGACGGCCACAAACATTTTTTATATCACGAAACGAGGCTCCCATTTCAAGACACACTGAGTTGAATATAGCATTAAATAAGAGATCAAATATTTTGAACTCTTCAGGTCTTGAAATTATAACCATTAGAAAGAGCTAGAAAAATCGTGAATGTGGGAGAAAACGGCGCGTAAAACGGAGTTCGTATGCTCCCGGAATCGCGAAAACAAAATCGAAATCTGAGTAAGGCGGTGGAGGTACGCGAAGGACCCTTTTGCAATCCTTGGCGGTACGCGACGGACCCAGATAACTTAAAAATCTGATCTGCTCGATCAGAATTTATTCTGGTTCAAAAATATTCGTTTTCCAGGCGATTTAGGGTGATTTTATACCATCTAATCAGTGTTTTGAAGCCATCCAACATACGGATCGAGCTAGGGATCGTTTCTACAACTCCTGATCATCGTTTTCATCCGAAAAATCCGTTCAAAAGGGTAAAGATTTGATCTCTCTTACTGATTTGATAGTATATGGATTAGATATGGTATTATAATAGTTATGGGTGTTGACTATTGCCTAGATGACGGCTAGGAATAATTAGAAACGAAGAACTTGACAGTTTAACGGTGAAATCTTGGTTTTGATTCGTTATAATGTCCGGTTGTCATGAAATCCATATTATTGAGTATGATAACTAGTAGGATGATAAAATCATGATTATGATTGAGTTGGATCATTCTTTGTAATGATCAATTCAATTCAAATGCTTGATTAAATGTTGAGATTTGAAAGTTAATGATTTTGGCATAAATATGCTAATTATAGGTGACAACTTGACTTCTAAATACCACATAGTAATGGATGAGATTCACATGAGTTTGAATCAGTATCTTTGGGTGTGGGGTATATTAAAACTAGTTGTATATATGTAAATTGCAACTAGATGTTGGTGGTGGGAGTCAAGAGACAAGTCACAGAAGTGGAAAAGAAGTTACAGAAAGTGATCAACCATTTGAATAAGGTAAGTCACCTGTTATTGTTGAGTTTGCTTAATGTTGTGATAATGAATCACAAATATTGTGATCATGTGAACAAAACTCAATTGGTGATCCACATGGATATAAACCATGTGTTGAATGTGATATAGTGATGACCTACAAGTGTGTAGGCATTTATGTTTGTTTTAATTGATATTAATCCACATGAGTGTGGATAATGTTTATAGAAAGTATGTTAAAATTGGCTCACTTGGATGTGAACAATTTGTAATTGATTTACCTTTATATGATTCACAGGGTGTGTGAACATATGTAAGGGTGATAGACTTTATGTTGAAGTTGAGGTTAGACACTAATATATGTTATTTTGAATTCACAATCGTGTGACTATTTGTTGTTTGTGTCTAATGTTGACAATATATGTAAATAACACATATTGTAAACTTTGTTTTAGTGGATTCTCAAGGGTGAGAACATAACTATATTAGTGAAAGTTTGAGTAATTCACAAAAGTGTGAAAACTCAATAAGACACATAAGTGTGTTGTTTTGAATTTTAATGATGTGATACCTATTTGATAAATGAAAAGAATTGTATATGGTGATCTACAATTGTGTAGACAATTTTGGTTGATTCACTTGAGAGTGAACATTTAGTGTGATAAAGTGTAGTTAAATGATTCACAAGATGTGTGAACATATGAATTGGGAGTATATTTGACGTAAACACAAGTGGATGTGTTCAAATTATGTGCAAGTTACCCGTTTGATTGAACTTGTAGTTGTAGGATTGTGTGAGTCCACACTACAAGTATTTATGCATTTAGCATATATGTGATTTATTGTTTTGATTGAATTTGATATAAATGGATATGGTTAGTGCGGTTATTGTAGTTTAATGATTCACAAGGTGTGTGAATATTCAACTAGTAATAATGATTGAGTTGATTTACAAGAGTGTAAACAACCATCTTAATGTTGAGATTATGATCTACAAAAATGTAGACATTAAATTGGTAATATGCATGCTTCGATTCACAAAGCGTGTGAACATAAGACTTGCAATTCCAATGTAATAGATTCACAAGGTGTGTGAACAAAAGGTGATCTACAAATGTGTGGATATTAAATTGATAATGTGCATGCTTAGATTCACAAGGTGTGTGAACACAAGACTTGCAATTCCAATGTAATTGATTCACAAGATGTGTGAACAAATGGTGGATTGGTAATGTGCATGCTTTGATTCACAAGGTGTATGAACATAAGACTTGCAATTCCAATGTAATAGATTCACAAGGTGTGTGAACAAATGGTGGACTGGTAATGTGCATGCTTTGATTCACAATGTGTGTGAACATAAGACATGCAATTCCAATGTAATAGATTCACAATGTGTGTGAACTTTTTAATTGAAGTTTGACTAAAAATGGTCAAACAGTATGATGCACAACTGGAATTGTGTGCACATATGTATTGAGATTGTTGTTCTATTATGAAAAATGGAAATTCTTGGTTGTAAGGGAAGTTCCATTTGTTGTTGATGAAAATTACCCGTTATTGAATCGTTTTGTATACGATTGAATAATGTTACCAAATGATATTTTGGACATCAATAGTGTATCCATATGGTATTATGGAATATACTTGGGGGGAATAACGGGGTGATCTTACTTAGTTCTAACGAACTAACGGTGATTTAAATGTGGTGTCTACAGGTCTGAATAGTTATGTAAGTGATGGTGGTGATCGGGATCGAACATGAAGAATCAGGAGAATAATTGAAGTTAACAATCAAACCTCTTGTGAAGGTTTGCATAAGTTAACTTATTGAAGCATGTGGCAGTACTTAAACATGTTTTGAATGTTTGTACAATGTAAAGTGTGTGTGTTTACGAACAAAACACAAAAAGTTTTTCTGGGACCTAAACGAAAACCTTATTTGATATTTTAAATTTTCAGATGGGACATAAAGTAACATGGGTGTTACAAAATTTACATATGTTTTAGATCTTGTTCTATTTAGTTTAATAGTTTTGCATCTTTTTATACGTATTACATTAAACTGTTTTGAATTCCTCACCAACATGCAAATAGTTGACCTTTTATTTTACATATGTAACATGTTAAGTTGAAGACATATGATGAAGACATAGATTAGGTTTCGAGGACCTAGTTAATTAAAACAATGTTTAGAATATCATTTGTAATTTGTTTTGAGCGCTTGTATGTTATTTAATGTCATTGAATGTTTTGTTTGAATAATTTAATGTGGATGTTTTAAATATTGAAATTTCAACATAAGCTTTTGAACAATCACAATGGCGCCCCGACGTATTCCGCCGTCGGTCGGGGTGTGACATCTTAATTGGACCACGAGAAGTTCTTTTAACTTTGAAAAATAGTAAACGGAGATGATGGCATTAAAAGATTTGCTTATAAAATTTGAGATATATGCCCAAAGATTTGAGTTTTTTGTTTTAATTTAACTGATTCGTTGCCCATGAGATATTTGATTTTACTATATAACTTTTGTACCTGCAAATGATATGTAATACACGTTTTCGGATGTTTTGCTTTTAACATTTTGATTCAGTTTTTTTATTGCTATGTTACCATATGCATGTTTTTTTTTAACTTTTTTGTGTGCTGTGTTATTTTTTAATATGGAATGTTTCAACCCATGGTTTTTTTGGTGAATACCCGTTCTGATACAAACAAAAATGATCAAATCTCTAAAAGGACTACCCAACCCATCACCAGCAGGGACAAAGGATGCATAGGGCCAGGGGCGACCCCCCATCTTTTTTTCGCACTTTTTGTTAAATTTTGGACCATTGGTAAATTTTTTAAAAAAAATATTGGTTTCGCTCCCTCTCTTCATTAAAAAAAATTAATTTGAATTAGAGTTAAATACACTTCAAAAAAATTTTATAAACCAATTATACACTTCACATTTAATACCAAATTCCCAAATTTTTTACCCTACATCTCTCTCTCTCTCTCTCTCTCATTTTTACCTTCATTTCTCACCAATTAAATTGTTTTTCCTTATTTCCTTCTTTTCCCAATTTCCCAACCCTAAAAGGCTAATATCCCCTTTTTTGGAGCTCCTCTCCCGTTCCTTGGTTCGAAGAGTTCAAATTCCGCCTGACCGACGAGCGTCTGACACCAACCAACCAGCGACGACCTCACAACCGAGTCAACACTGTCCGTTGCTCGACGCTTGACCTCACAATCAACCAACCGGCTTGCTCGATGTTGTCACCCTCAGTTTGGCGGTTCCCAACTCCCAAGTCACCGCTGGCTTTCGACCTACTCATGGCTCAGTGGCCGTGGCTCACCGAGTCACATGCTCATGACCTCTAAGGTAATTTTTTTTTTTGAAAATTTGTTATAATTTTATTGCTATTATCAGTTATTCGGTTGATGTATTTATTGTAAAGTTTCTTGCTATAATTTGGTTATTTTGGTTGTTAAGACATTTAGGTTTTTAGTTTGAATCAATATAGAATGAGAAAGGTTTTTAGTTAGAATGAATAGTTTGAATCAACAATTGGGTTTAGGTCATTTAGACAGATATTTAGGTTATTTTGATTCGTTTTTAAAAAGGTAAGTTATTTTGATTCATTTGAATCAACATTTAGGTATTCACTCTTTTAGTTTTTTTCGCGCATAATGACAATTATTAGACATTTTTATTTTTATTGTTTGACCCGAATTCACTCGAATCACTGATTGCAAAAAAAAATTTTATCACGCAAGTTTTTATCCTCCCACTTTCGCACTTGTCACGGTCCGTCACTGTCCGTAGGGGTGTTGAAAAAAATCCGTATCCGAATCCGAAATCGAAATATCCGAAAATCCGTATCCGAAATATCCGGAAGTCCGGAAATCTGGAAGTTCGGATTCGGATTAGGATAGTAGTTTTGAAAAATTTCGGATAGTTCGGATATTCAAAATATCCGAAATATTTATTTTTTTCCGGATATTTTTCGGATATTAGGATATTTTTTCGGATAATCAGATAATTTTTCGGATATTTCGGATAGTTTTACGATATTTCGGATAGTTTTTCGGATATTCGGATAGTTTTTCGGATATTTCGGATATCTAGATGTATTTTTTTTAAATTTTATAATTTTTTTAAAAGTTCGGATATCCGATATCCGAAAGTTCGGATTCGTATTCGGATATCCGAATTTGAACACCCCTAACTGTCCGTCACCCAACCGACGAGATCCGACCCGTCCATCTTGCCATCTCTAATTCTTGGATATGTCTCAAAGTCACAATGCTTCAATAGAAGCAATGCGTGAGTTCGTATGTATATATGCGTGTCTGCTTGTATGTAGGCAATCATAATGTAAAATTAAAGCTTCTAGTTTGTTTGTTAAATTGGTGACTTATAAGATGTTAATGTTCTTGATTCCAACAATTTATAATATATACCCATGCTTGAACAATGAACCACATATTCCGGCACTGCATAACCCATTAGTAAACCAACAATCTGCTGTAGCTTGCCACGTACTGTCTCTAACGTGCAAAATAAGCCTAATGTAAATTTTTATTAGCAATCTTATAACATTAGTTGCATTTGATCATATAAAACACTTTTTTTAACAAAAAGATTGCATTAATGATCAAATGCAACTCTTTTAAAAAAAGTTACAAATTTTATTAAAATTTGCAACTTTTGTTAAACGGTTGCATTTATAAAACTTAAAGACAACTCTTTGTTGCATAACACGGAATACACACTATTATTTGAAATGATAACTTTTGCTAAAAAAGCTGCAATATTAAAAAATATAAATAATCCTTAATCTAATAAAACATTATATTTTTTCCTTTAATTTAAAATATGTATGTGTAAGTGTTTATATGCTTTATCATACTATAATATTTAATTATTTTAATATACTATTTTACTGATTATTAAAAATTCATCATCGTAAATAAGGATCTTGATGTTCTAGATAACCAATGGACCATTTTATGAACCCATAAACCAACCTTTTAAGAATTTAGCCCATCAATTCCATGGGATTCGACCAAGAGGATGTGTGACAAAATTGATCCATCATCCAACTAAAACCCTCAACCCTCAATCGCTACTCACTACGCATGTCGTTTTTTCTTCCGATCGAGTTTAAGTACTCGCTTGTGAGCAAGCAAATAAGCTACACGCATCTCTGTTTCTTCTATCTAAAGATTCTTAATTGTCGTGTCGATCGACCCAGGGTCTTGTTTTCTATCCATCTACTTGTTTCTACGCCCAAGGGAACATATTAAACTAATTTTCTTTGAAATAACGAATACACTACAACATAATCACTGTTTAAGACATTTGAATTCAACATTATTGAAATTGTGATTCGAAATTGGTTGATTCATCCGGGCGACTAAACCATTAATAGTTACAACCGTGAGCAATAAACATTAATTAAATCCACTTAATTTGATTACATATAATCATGATGATTTGTAATTTACAATGTAAAAAATTATATAAATTTAATTTTTTATTTAATGAAACTAATGATGTTGGCCTTGGTATTCTTTATTGGACTAAAGTAAACTCGATTGGACTTTAGGATACATCTTCTACTCCTAATAAAAGAGTAACTCTAATGCCACATGACACTTAACTAGGATGTCCACCTCACTAAGAGGACACATGTCACTCTAACAATTATGACATGTAATGCCATTTTACACATGTCAACACCACACACATCCAGATAATTGATTTATCATATAATGAATTTAAAACTTTCCTAAACAAATTATCCGTTACTTTTATACTCTATGTTTATTTTTTGTTATAAAAATATATTATAATACAGTCAAACTAATAAAATATTTATTAATTAAAAAAATGTTAATAAAATGTAACATATTTGCTATTTTGATGCACACATTATTTCTAATATGAACTAAATAAATGACTTATACTTTTAAATACTTTGCTTATTTTTTATCCTAATTTATTGATTATTGATAATTGATTGTTCATAATATAACTACCTCAAAACTTTCCTAATTAAAGTTTAAAAAATTTACAACATATTGAAACATTGTACATTCTTCTTAATCATACTTCATTCTATTATCTCCTTAATGATTTTTCACCATTTATGCATTCTTCATACTAGGTACGTCAATACATTTTATTCAATCTTTAAGCCTATTTTATACTAATACAAAAACTTTAATGTTTTGTATGTATATTAAATTTATATAAATTGAAATAAGTGTAATACGTCTATTTTATTAATTATATTGTTTTACCATTGTAAACACACATACAATCAATTATTGAATCAACAATATTCTCATATAACCTGTTTGATATATATATCAAACAGTTAAAAAACGGTAACATCAAACAACAAAGTTGTTATAATTAATTTAATTTATGTTTCTTAATTTTTTAATTATAATCTAATTAAACATCTTTATATCCTTGATAGGTCAAAATGAAGAAGAAGAAGAAACATTTCGAAAACAGTTAACCTATTTTACCATCATATCCCAATCCTCAAAATTACAGTTTAAATGGTAACATTTAAAAAAACCTTATTAACTAATCTTTTCATAATTATTGTAATTATAAACTGTTCTAAGTAAGGTTGAATGACTTATATAGTTTGCAATATAAGAAGTCCTTTGTTAGACGTTTCAAATGGTATGATTTTTTTACCTTAAATTAATTTGACACCGTGTGATAAAAAGATCCTTTTTAAATTTACAAGAAGACAATTAATTACCATTCTCTTTATGTTTCGGGATGACAACCAACAAAAGTCAAGGCCAATCATTATCAAAAGTTGGAATGTATTTAAGAGATCCAGTTTTTACATATGGTTAATTATATATTGTATTATACAAAGAGAAAAGTAGGGATAGACTAAAGCTTCTGATTTTAAATAAAGAGTAGAAAGTTTCAAATACATCAACAAACGTTGTATACAACGATATATTTGATAACTTATGAACAAAATTTTGTGACTTTTTATTCTAATTTAGTAGTTTTGTGTGATATATAACTTTATATGTTCAAGTTTCTTATAAATGGTTGAATTCTTTATTTTTATGTTTCATTGCATATGATTTACATAGTTTAAAATCATACTTTCATATTTTATTTTTATGTATGTTTAATGATTGAGATCATAGTGTTATACGTCGATTGTAATTATATCATTATATTATTATTTTTTTCATCTTAACTCAGGGGCGCAGGTTAGAAGGGACGGGGGGGGGGGGGGGGCGACCGCCCCCTGTTTTTTCGCTTAGTAGTGTACGTTTTCCGATTCGTAGTGTAAAATTTTTAAAAAAATTTTATTTCGCCCCCCAGAAAAAAGTATATACCCTATGTTCGCCCCCCTGTAAAATTATTAAAAAATTTTTAAATAATTTATAAACTTATAAATAATTAATTAATTAATGACTATTAACTATTAACTGAATTCATATTTTAATTTAACTTTAATAATGTTTCTTAAATGTATTAAGCCCATTAGCCATTAGCCCAACTTCTCATAATCTCGCACTCTCACTTGACCAATCCAACCTCCAAGCCCAAGTAGCCCACCGGGAAAAGAAGATAAAAAAAAGGGGAACCCTTTTCTCTCTTGCGTCTCCGTATCCAGACCACATTCACCACACCGCACGTCCCCGTCTCCGACCAGCAGGCAGCCACCAATCAACGCCGCACACCGCCATCCCGCCGCCTGCGCCCCTGCCTCCCTGCGCGGTTGCGCCAATCAGCTTGCTGCGGGCACCTGTTTCAGCCTTCCAGCCAGCGATTGCGGCCCCTGTTTGGCTGTTTCCGCCTTCCAGCCAGCACCAGGTAATAAATTGCTTTATTTATTTTTGTTACATACTTACATTTGAGACTTTGAGTAGTTTAATTGATGATATTGTTAGTTTGTTACTTTGTTAGTGAATGATGAATCTAAACATTTAGGGTTTTGGGTTTTTTTCAAATTTTTTTACAGATTATTGGTATAAATTTAGTGTTGGATACTTGGATTCTTGGTATATCATGGGGATAGAGAAAACTATTGAATCATTTTTTAAAAACAAGTTGTTGATGAAGAGAGTGATAAGGCACGTCAAGAGAAACAAAAACGTCAAAGATGTTCAACTAGTGAGCCGAATGGTTAATCTTAACCATGGTATTCCAAATGGTAATGAAGTTGTTGCTAACAATTTAGAAAGAGATCCGGCTAAACGAATACAAATGTTTGATCACCCGGTTAATTTAAGAGAACAAGTAAGACAGGCTAATTTGAATTTAGGACTATACCAAATCTATCTTAAAGAGTATCCTAAAGATCAAAAGCAATGTAGATTCATAAGTGCTTGGTTCAAGATGTTTCCTAGTTGGTTAGAGTATTCACCAACAACAAATGCTTCATATTGTTTTCTTTGTTACTTGTTCAATGATAAACCAAATGTGCGCAGTGGATATGATGCATTTACAGTTAAAGGTTTTAACAATTGGAAAAAAGTTAATGATGGGAAAAATTGTGCATTCTTGAACCACATTGATTCTTCTCAACATAGAAATGCTGTGACTTATAGTGAAAATTTGCTAAACCAAGCAACACACATTGGAAATGTCTTTGAAAAACAAAGTCAAGAACAAATATTAAAGAACCGTTTACGATTAAAAACTTCGATTGATGTAGTTCGTTGGTTGACATACCAAGCTTGTGCCTTACGTGGACATGATGAATCTAGTAATTCTAAGAATTGGGGTAATTTTCTTGAAATGTTTAAAATTTTAGCTTCTTATAATGATGAAGTTGCGAAAGTTGTATTAGAGAACGCTCCTTATAATTTAAAATATACTTCTAGTGAAATTCAAAAAGAAATTCTAGATATTATTGCAAATAAAGTTAGAGGCCATATTCGTAGTGAAGTGGGGGATTCATACTATTGTGTAATGGTTGATGAGTCACGAGATGAGTCGAATTCTTTTCAAATTTGGTTTTTACTATTAATGTTGTTTGTGCTTCTAGTAAGCATCATGATGAGTTACAAAAGGCAAAGGCATATGAGATTCAAAAGTTGTTAGATTTGGGTGAAATTGGATCGGGATCGGGACTTAATCAAGTTAGGACATTAAGTAGCCCTGGTGATACACGTTGGGGTTCCCATTTTAAATCCGTTTGTAGTTTGATTGAAATGTTTGATGTTACTCGAGTTGTTCTACAGGGAATTATTGAAGACTTATCTCATACTACTCATTCACAACGTAGAGATGCTGATACAGCTTACGGTTACTTGCAATCATTTGAGTTTGTGTTTATTCTTCACTTGATGAAGGAACTAATGGGAAAAACCAATGATCTTTCTAAAGCACTACAAAAGAAATCCCAGGAATTCTTAATGCCATGGAGTTAGTTTCATCAACAAAGGATAATCTGAACATTTTTAGAAACAATGGATGGGATTCTTTTTTTGCAAAGGTAACTTTTTTTTTTGTAATAAACTTCAAATAGATTTGCCAAATATGGAATCTCCATACACTTTAACTTGGTATTGATCTCGGAAAAAAGATCTTCATGTTACATTTGGACATTATTACCGAGTAGATTTGTTTAATGCCACATTTGACAAACAACTACATGAGTTGAATAGTAGATTTAATGAGGAAACGATCGAGTTGTTATCTCTTAGTTCAAGTTTAACTTCAAAAGAGATTAATGTTGATGAGATTTGTCTTCTTGTTGAAAAGTATTATCCTCAAGATTTTAGCGATCAAGAGAAGATTCAGTTGCGATATCAGTTGGAAATTTTTAATATTGAGAAGTCAAAGAATATCAACTTAAGTGGTGCATCAACAATTTCGGATCTATGCAAAAGTCTTGTGGATACTAAGAAACATGAAACATACTATTTGGTTGATAGAGTGATTCGGTTAATTCTGACACTTCCGGTTTCAATTGCAACAACAGAGAGAGGGTTTTCAGCAACGAAAATATTAAAGAATCGCCTTCGCAATAAGGTGTATGATGATTATCTTGCGAATAGCTTGGTGATTTACATAGAGAAGGAAATTGCCGAAAACTTTGACTCGGAATCCATAATCGATGAATTTAAAAATCTTAAAGGTCGTCGCCCTGAGTTGTAATCTTCTTTAAGGTACTTAACTTTTTCACTCATCATGATAATTATTTAAATCTTTGTTTGTTTCAAAAAAATCTACTTTTTATTGTTTGACGGTTTGACCCGACCCGAATCGCCAACCCGAATATTTAACTGTTAGCGTTAGGTCGTTAGGGAAAAAAAATTTATATGTGGCAAAGTTTCGCTCCCTATGCTTTTGGTCAAGCTTCGCCACAGTCTTAACTTAAAGTAAGCACGTGTGTTACACTGGTTACTCACCTAGTATTGGAATACAAGAATAAAAAAAATGCTAATCTCCTAATGCCCTGGCGGAAAAAAAATGCTAAGTAAAAGAAAACGAAAATTGAATCAATTTTCTTTTGATCAACTGTCGTTGCACCACAAGAAGTAAAAGAAACCCATTCACGTGGCTTTAGATCAACCAGCACAAGCCACCATCACCTTCCATTGTGAAATTGGAATTCGTTCATCCTCGTGTTGTATCTATTCGTTGAACTTTAGTGTTTAAACGGTTAATTATTGATCAAAAGGGTATAATCTTTTCTCATCAGTAGATTAGAATATTAGATTAGTTAGAATTATTTGTATTTGCATGTTTTGTAACCATGATTTTGATTGAGATTTTAATAATGAAAAAGTTTGAAACCCTAATTCCGTTATTTAATACTAATCAGTCAAACTCTTTTTACCTAAACAATATTATTGATTTCACAATAATAACATACCAGCTGTTTTAAAAAATAAAGAGCTTTGTTCAATTTTATGTTTTTGTTTATTGATATGTGTGGTTCGTGGCTCACACATATGTTAAAATTACTTGGAGATCAAAACATAGAGTTTAGTATGATTAACATTTCTAACAGTTTGTTAAAAACTTAAATCCATATATTTTGTCACAGATTAAGTAAGGAAGAAACTTTTGCACATACTATGTTCTGAATTATTGATATGTGAAATAGATATTTATAAGGGTGTCATGAATTATTAGTATGTGGACGAATCTCAACATATTAATTAGAAATTTCAAATGTAATAAATAAAGAGAGAATTTCAAGAATGAAGTGCAATATGTGCATCATTTATCTATAAAATCAAGCATATGAGTATTAACGCTACAAATTAAGAATCTTGAAAAACTATCTTCGTCTAAAGAATTAGTAAATCAACAAATAATGCAATGCAATGTGATTATGTGAATTTGATAAATGTATTTCGATAACCCATTTTTATTTATGTTTAATAGTGATAGTAACTTCAGGAAACCATAGACATGGGGGATGCTAGAGATTATATGTATATACCTAGACAGTTACCTGAATTTGAATCAGGAGTTATTGAATTTTTTAATGCTCCATTTGCTAAGGCAGCAAAAGGAGATCAAATTTGTTGTCCTTGCAAACAGTGTATAAACCGATATTGGTATCGAAGATATGAAGCATTAGATCATTTGAAAGGATACAGCTTCTTAGAAAACTACTATGTATGAGTTTTTCATGGAGAAAACCCCTCAAAATTAAACAAGATCTAATACTGTCATTGATGATGATGATGGAGCAGGTATGCATGATCAAATAGATGAATTATTGACTGACAGGTTTAAAGATATTGCAGAGGAAACAAGTACACTACACGAAGATTTAAATGAAGAGGCTAAAAATTTCTATAAGCTGGTTGAAGATGGAAAGCAAGAGTTTTTCCTTGAGTGTAAAAGTTTTACAAAGCTATCTTTCATCGTCAGAATCCTTCTTTACAAGATGCGTTATAGGCAAAATAATGTGGCATTTATTGATCTCCTAAAACTTATACAATAGTTGATTCCACAGGCAAAACTTCTGACTAGTTTTATTGAAGCTAAAAAAACCATAAAGGATTTAGCTTTGCATCAAAAAAAGATTCATGCATGTCCAAATGATTGTATGTTATATTGGAAAAACTATAAAGATGATGATGTGTGCCACATTTGCCATACCTCTAAATGGAAACAATTAAATGAGAAACAAGGGAGCATGCATAATAACAATCATTCTGAAAAATCTTCGAAAGTTTTGGCGAAAGTGGTCTGGCATTTTCCTGTTAAACTAAGACTACAAAGACTCTTCATGTGTTCGGAAACAACTTAATATATGACATGTCACGATGAAGGACGTATGAAAGATGGAAATTTACGACATCGTGCAGACGGGCAAAGCCGGAAGGAATTTGATTCTTTGTTTTGCAAAAGAAACAAGAGATGTGAGGTTATGATTATCAAGTGATAGATTTAATCCATTTCGAACAATCAACATTTCTTATAGCACGTGGCATGTGGTGTTAGTTAACTACAACATGCCTCCATGGATGTCACTGAAACAATAATACTTCATGTTGTCTTTGTTAATTCCTAGACCCATATGAGCTGGTAATAACATAGATGCTTATTTACATCCTTTAGTTGAGGAGCTTAAAAATTGTGGGTTGATGGGTTGGAGACTTATCATAAATATAAGTATGAAACCTTTAAAATGTATGCAACCTTAATGTGGACAATCGGTGGTTTTCCATGTTAATCAATGTTAATAGGATGGAAAAGAAAAGGAAAATTTGCTTGTCCGTGTTGTAATTATGAGACTAGTTCAGTGTACTTGAAATATAGTAAGAAAACGTGTTATATGGATCATCACATGCTTTTAGACGTTAAAAGTCCATGGTGACTTAATAAAAATGCTTTTAATGGTAAGACTGAGAAAATACTTTCTTTTAAAACTACTATGAGTTGATGAAGCCTTAAGAGAGTTGTGTAATTTTAAAAATCTCTTTGGAAAAGCACAGAAGAAATAAATTGATAACACTGCCCATGGAAGAAAAAATCAATACTCTTTGAATTACCTTATTGACAATGTAATAGACGTTGACATAATCTTGATGTGATGCACCTTGAAAAAAATTAATGTGATAACGTGATAGGGATCTTGTTAGATATAAGAGGAAAGCCAAAAGATCATGCAAAAGCCCGATTTGACCTATTAGAACTAGGAATCAATAAAAAGATTCAACCGGAGTTTTCTAATGATCACGAGCAAGTTAACGTCCACAAAGCTTGTTTTTCAATGTCTCCAAATGAGAAAATCATTTATTGTCATGTTTTGAAGGAAAAAATTGCCTTATGGGTGTGATCTAATATTGCATGGTGTGTTCATTCTTCAGACTAGAAATTTTCTGGTTACAAGAGTCTTGATGCTCATATATACTTGAATTACTTACTTCAAGTTCCTTTGAGAAAGTCATTCCAAAGCACGTTGCATTCCCTTTTTTTAGGCTGGGTGGGTTTTTTCGAATTTTTTATAGCAAGGTACTTATTCCCGAGGACCTTGACCAATTACAATCAGAAGTCACAGAGACGTTGTGGTGATTTTGAGAAAATATTCTTGCCGGCTTTTTTTACATAATGGTGCATTACCTATCCACTTGGTTAATGAAGTTAGGCTTGGAGGACGCGTTCAATATAGATGGATTTTTTTTTATGGAAAGATACTTGTGTAAGTTGAAGTCTTATGTGCAGAACAAGAACCTACATGAGGGATCTATAGCAGAAGAGTATTTGATTGAAGAATGCTTGAGTTTTTGCTCACATTATATACATGGATCAAATACATGATGCAATAATAGTGGAAATAATGTCAATAATTTGGATGAAGAAAAAGAATCCAATAGACCAATATTTATGAATAGCGGCCATCCTTTGGGAAGTAAAAGATGTAGACAAGGGGATCCTTGCACTTTAGATCTTACTCTAAAGGAAAAAGCATATCGTTATGCTTTATTTGATTGCGATTGTGCACAAGTTAATGTGTATAACTAGTAAGTAACCAATTCATAACCTCCTTTTCCTCAAATCATATGTTATTATGAATTATTTCATATTCATCTTCTTTTTGCTTAAATGATGAGCATGAAACCTATGTTCACAACCAACAATGAAAAAGTCGATGGGTGCGCGCACAAAACCTTAGTTATGAATTTGCCAATTGGTTATAATATAAAGTAATAAGTATTGATATTCCAGAAAATATTTTTTTGGCTTTCTAAAGATCCTAGTCCCACATCCAAGAGATATAATGGAAATTATGCTAATGGATATAGGTTTCATACCAAATAATGAGATGCTTAATGCATACTCAGGATAGTGGCGTTTCAATTACTGCTTTAACTCCTAGCTTTACAAGTTCTTGAGATAAACATCCTACTGTTGGAATGCTGACTACTGGGAAAGAATCTTGGACATAATTGAACTTGACTATTGGTCTAAGTTCAATGTTGTATTGTTTCATTGTGAGTGGTACCAAGTTCAAAAAGATGATTATGGCTTAACATGTTTTAATATGAATAAATTTTGCTATTCAGATGATCGTTTTGTCTTGCCTTCTCAAGTGAATCAGGTGTTCTATGTACTAGAACATATAGAAGACGGTTTGCATCATGTTTACAATACAGTTCCAAGAGATGTTTATGACTTTGAAGATGAAAATAATGAAACTAATGGTGGCTCTTATTGGTGTGAGCCAAATGAAGATACTTTAGATTATGTTGTACAAGTTGGCGAGCATGAGATACAATTGTTAAGAAAAGATATCGCTCCTCTTGTAGTTGCCACAAATACAAAGTTATCTGACGGAGCTGGTAGTTAGAGCGATGATGATTCTGATTATGATGATACATTACGGGATTTGGATTCTTGCGAATGAAGATGGTGTTAATTGATTTACCAACATTACTATCAATTTTTTTACATTTAATGATGTGTTGAACTGTTGGTTTCATGCTTGAGCTTTTTAAATAAATTTATTAGAAAAAGCTGACGTGGAATATATACAAATGCTACAATTTGAATATGCAAGGTAATTATTTATTCAAGTTCATAGTTTTTCAGTTGGCATGGTAATTGATTTATGATTCTTGAGCTCCTAACCAAGCAGCGATCAAGGGACCTGCGCCCCCTTACGAGTTCTAGGCACAGCACCCCTAGAGTGGTTATAGGCGCAGCGCCCCTTGTGGCGGTCCTACTTTCAAGGGGCAGCGCTCATTGTGGGGTTCGGGGCAACTCCCTGAAACCTAAACGAAATTACCTAATTTTATGAATTCATAAAATAAATAGTTGTTCTCTCACTAAATTGTTAAATAGGAATCTAAAATCTTTTAAAGGATTTTTATCCTAATATTTAGAAGAAATTACCGCTTGTGGAAGGTTTAAATTTCATCAAACGTTTTATAAGGAAAACTTGGAGGGTGAGGTCCGTGAGGATGAAATTTACTTTTTCCACAAGTTGTAATTTCTTCTAAATATGTGGATAAAACTCCTTTCAAAAGATTTTAAATTTCAATTTAATAATTCCGTGAGAGAACAACTATTTATTCTATACAATCATTAAATAAGGTAATTTCATTTAGGTTTCGTGGCATTGCTGTGAACCTCAGTCTCTGCCCATAGAACCCGGTAAGGGGGCACAACCCTCTTGACTGCTGCTTGGTCAGAGCTCAAGAATCATAAATCAATTAACATGTCAATTGAAAAACTTTGAACTTGAATAAAAAATTACCATGCATATCAAAATTGTAACATTTGTATATAATCCATGTCGGTTTTTCTAATAAATTTATCGAAAAAGCTCAAAGCTTGAAACCAACAATTCAACACATTATAAAATGTGAAAAATTTATATTAATGTTATTAACTCAATTAGGACCATGTTCATCTGCAAGCATCCAATCCCATAGTGTATCATTATAATCAGAATCATCATTGCTCTGACTATCAATTGCGAGAGCTAACTTTGTATTTGCGGCAACTACAAGAGGAGGGATATCTTTTCTTTACAGTTGAATATAATGGTCACCGACATGTGCAACATAACCAAAAGTATTTTCATTTGGCTCACACCAATAAGAGCCACTAGCAGTTTCATTATTTTTTCTTCAAATCATAAGCATCTCTTGGAACCATAATATGAACATAACGCAAACCAACTTCTATAGGATCTAGTACAAAGAACACCTGATTTACTTAAGAAGGCATGACAAAAGGATCATCTGAATAGCAAAATTTGATCATATTAACACATGTTAAGCCATAATCATCTTTTTGAACTTGGTTTCACTCACAATGAAACAATACAACTTTGAACATAGACCAATAGTCAACTTCAATTATGTCCAAAATTCTTCTATAGTAATCGGCATTCACAAAGTAGGTTGTTTATCTCGAAAACTTGCAAAGCTAGGAGTTAAAGCACTAATTGAAACACCACCATCGTGAGTATGGCATTTAACATCTCGTGATTTTGTATGAAACCTATATCCATAAGCATAATTCCCATAATATCTCTTGATTGTGGGACTAGGACCTTTAGAAAGCCAAAATATATTTTCTGGAATATTACTACTTATTACTTTATCTTGTAACCAATTGGCAAATTCATGACTATGCTTTTGTGTGCACGTCCATTGGCGTTTTTGTTTTTGGTTGTCAACATAAGCTTCATGCTCATTACATCATCAATTTCGCAAAAAGAATATTAATATGAATAATTCCTAATAACATATAATTCGAGGAAAAGGAAGTTATGAATTTGTTACTTATTTGTTATACCCATTAACTTCTGCACAATCACAATTAAATCCGGCATAAAGATACACTTTTTCCTCTAGAGTAACATCTAAAGTGCAAGGATTCCCTTGTCTACATCTTTTACTTCCCAAAGGATGGCCGCTATTCACAAATATTGGTCTAGCAGATTCTTTTTCTTTATCCAAATTATTGACATTATTTCCCGTATTATTGCTTCATGTATTTGATCCATGTATATAATATGAGCAAAAAGTCAAGCATTCTTCAAGCAAATACCCTTATGTTATAGATCCATTGGGTAGGTTCTTGTTCTGCACGTAAGACTTTAACTTGCACAAGTATCTTTCCATAAAAAGATCCATCTATATTGAACACGTCCTCCAAGCCTAACTTCATCAACCAAGTGGATAGGTAAATGCACCATTAAGTCAAAAAAAGCTGGAAAGAATATTTTCTCAAATTCACCACAACGTCTCTGTGACTTCTGATTGTATTTGGTCATGGTCCTCAGGAATAATTACATTGCTTCAAAAAACTCAAAAAAAAACCCCCCACCTAATAAAAGGGAATGCAACGTGCTTTAGAATGACTTTCTCACATCAACTTGAAGCAAGTATTGCAAAAATATATGAGCATCATGACTCTTGTAACCTGAAAATTTCTAGTTTGAAGAATGGACACATGGTGCAATATTATATGACACCCATAAGTCAATTTTGTTTCCTTCAAAACACGACAAAAAATGATTTTCTCATTTGGAGACATTGAAAAACAAGCTTTGTGGAAGATAACTTGCTCGTGATCATTTGAAAGCTCTGGTTGAAGCTTTTCTTTGATTCCTAGTTCTAATAGGCCAAATCAGGCTTTTGCATGATCTTTTGACTTTCCTCATATATATAACAAGATCCGTATCACATTATGACATATATTTTTTTTCCAAGGTGCATCACGTCAAGATTATGTCGACGTCTATTAAATTATCAGTAAGGAATTTCAAAGAGTATTGATTTTTCCTCCATGGGCAAATGTTATTATTTTATTTCTTCTATGCTTTTCCAAAGAGATTTTTAAAATTACACAACTCTCTTAAGGCTTCATCACCTGATAGGATTTTTGGAGAAAGCCTTTTCTCAGTCTTACCATTAAAAGCATTTTTATTAAGTCGCAATGGGTGTTCAACATCTAAATACTTGCGATGATCCATATGACACGTTTTTTACTATATTTCAAGTACACTGAACTAGTCTCATAATTACAACACAAATAAGCAAATTTTCCTTTTGTTTTCCATCCTGATAACATTGAATAACTTGGAAAATCATTGATTGTCCACATTAAGATTGCATACATTTTAAAGGTTTCATCTTCATATGTATCAGAAGTCTCCATCCCATCAACCCATAATTTTTTAAGCTCCTCAACTAAAGGCTGTAAAATAGACATGTATGTAATTACAAGGTGATTTGGGTCCAGGAATTAACAGAGACAAAATGAAGTATTCTAGTTTTAGTGACATCCATGGAGGCATATTGTAGTTAACTAACTCCACATGCCATGTACTATGAGAAATGCTCATTATTCGAAATGGATTAAATTCATCACTTGATAATCCGAACCTCATATTTCTCGTTTCTTTTGCAAAATTAGAATACAAAGAATCAAATTCGTTCAAGCTTTGCCCTTCCACATGATGTCGTAAATGTCCATCTTTCATATGTCCTTCATCATGTCATGTCATATATTTAGCTGTTTATAAACATGTGAAAGTCTTTGTAGACTTGTTTTTATAGAAAAATGCCATACCACTTTTGCGAAAACTTTTGAAGATTTTTCAGAATGTTTGTTATTATGCGTGCCCCTTGTTTCTCGTTTAATTTTTTCCACTTAAAGGTGTGGCAAATGTGGCACACATCATCATCTTTATAGTTTTTCCAATATAACATACAATCATTCGGACATGCATGAATCTTTTTATGATTCAACCATAAATCCGTTATGATTTTTGTAGCTTGAGTAAAACTAGTCAGAAGTTTTGCCTTTGGAATCAATACTTGTATAAGTTTTAGGAGATCATTAAATGCCACATTACTTAGCCCATGACGCGTCTTGTAAAGAATGAGTTTGACAATGAAAGATAACTTTGTTAAAATTTTACATCGAGGGAAAAACTCTAGCTTTTCATCTTCAACCAACTTATAGAAATTGTGGGCCTCTTCATTTAAACTTTCTTGTAGTGTACTTGTTTCCTCTGCAATATCTTTAAACCTGTCATTCAATAGTTCATTTATTTGAACATGCATAATTGCTCCGTCTTCGTCGTCATCATCCTCCTCATCATCATCAATGACAGTATTAAACCTTGTTTCTGAGTGGTTTTCTCCATGAAAAACCCATACATAGTAGTTTTCTACGAATATGTATCCTTTCAAATGGTCAAATACTACATCTCTTCGATACCAATACAGGTTTATACACTGTGCGCAAGGAAGAAGGGAATTTCTTGAATTTGTATCCTTTCAAATGATCAAATAGTTCATCTCTTCAATATCAATAGCGTTTTAGCCATTTTTAGTATCAAACCGTGGACTATGGTGCCTCAACTCGTGACTGGGGAGTAAGAAAAATTTCTTGAATTTGGCAAATATGGCCCTTGGTTTTTGGAGTATTAAAAGTGTTGATTAAAACTTTGTCACAAACAAGTTTTTCTAACTTAACAATTTCAGTCCCCCTTATTAAAGTTATTGTCATTTTATGCTAAATCTTTTTAAAAGTTTATAAAACTTTTGATTAAATATTTACAACTTTAATATATTTATAAAGTCTTTATAGATATTAATAATTTCTTATTATTTATTTAATGTAGAGTTATTTTTAAAATCTTATTAATATTATATATAAACACTTAAGTATAAGCTTAGTAAAGCATTATAAGTTATTGCCTATGTGTGTATTTATAATGTATCTTTTAATATAAATCCTATTTCATTTAGAAAAATCCATATTTGGGAAATTCCCAAGTGCCATGTTTGTAATAAATATATATAAATATAAATGCTTTTTAAGAATCTCGTAGCTTTCATTTATTTGAATTTGACACTATTAAAAATTTTGAGTTTAACTGAAGGCCTTAGGGATTATAGTTTCTGCTACTTTAGAGAGTTTCGTCTCCAAATTTATTTTAAGAGGAATTGTTTGACATAAGTGTTGATTGTTTCTTAGTCTTCCTTACAAATTTTTTTGTTTCTTTCTAAACTATGATCATCTCTTTAATGTATTAGTTTTTTATTTATCTTTATTAGTGTTATATAATAGTTTCTCGACTCATAGATCACTATTAATAAGTTTAGGGGAGCTTAAGAGATATCTTTCGTTTTAGGATTTGGAGTTGGCTTTATGTAACCCCTAGTTACTATTTAATGTTCTTCACAAAACATCATAGTTGGTCCCAAAAAATTTCTTGTTTTCAAAACCTTGTTTAACTTACTAACATCATTTTATCATAATTAACAATGTTTAAACAAGTATAAACATGTCACAACTTTTTCTTTATTTATTTACATAAGTATGTTTCAACATTAGTTTAAACTTTTGTAACAAAGTTCGTTAGATTTGATTCCTGATCCGCCACAATCCTTACAGCCCTATCCATCATCGTTGACCTATAAAAATCACATAATAAAGCCCATTATACTATAAGAACTAAGTAAGTTAATCCCCAATTGTGTCCCAAGTCAAAAATGTCAAAACACATAAATTTTGGTTAGGTCTGTAAGGCAGGCCGTAGCCTACTGCCTTTAAGCTGTAAATCAAAGAGTTCAGCCCTTTAGGCCGTCGCTTATGGTCCTAGCGTGGCAGCTTACGTCCTCCTGCAGCAGCAATGCAGTTTTTTTTGTTTTGTATAGTTTTGGTCAATTTTGAGGTTCCGATCTCCTTTCTTTTACTTGCCAGATGGTTTTTAACATATCCAAGGACTTATTTAATCATAATACATTGATTTACGGCACACATTTAACATGATACAACTAGGAATTTGCTAGCGGGTCAACTTTATCAAACACATATCCATTTGCATTTTATGACCATATTTTTAGCTACCATTTACCTAAAGCATTCATGTATGATGTTATTCCATTTGGAACAACATTTTTAATGCAAACAATCATTAATCCAAGATATCTTTAACACCAAAGATTCAAATGGGTCATTTCCTATCTGATTGACCAACATATTTACTAACATCATATGTTTGACCATTGATCATTTGTTGCCAGGATTTCAAGCATACCAACACCATGGAGTTCACCCCTCGGTCCTTCCACCATAGCCACTTTCCAGCACGTCTGGTTACCCACGCACGTGTGGTTGCACATAATTTTTAAGTCTTAAGATGTCACCCAACGGTCCTTCCATCTTAGACACGTCAAGCACCTCTATCTATCAACACAATTGCGGTTTTATATTTCAATCAATTCACTTTGATGTTCACCCATCGTGCCTTCCATCTAGCACCAATACCTTACATATCACATACTTGATTCAACCACAATTCTAACACCCAATATGTGATGTCATAGTGGTGAGATTACTTACCGTATTTAGATGATGGATTTGAAATCAAAATCTCTTTTCCGACCCTTTAACCACTTTCTTGAATTCCACTATTACTGCCTGGTTATAACACACACATATAACCATATTCAACACATATATCACAAAGTCTATTGATTCAACTGTTTTGACCGTTTGAACCTATTTTCTACAATATGTGTTAAATGGAAGCCAAATTATCAATTATTCAATATATGATCATTTTTATAATAGAATTTCAATTTATACATTTCATCGAACACCTTACGCGCACAATTTACGTGACTAATCTTAATTAATGTGTAAACATTGACCAATCCCACCTATGATCCTTAAATCATCAAAACATATAATAATCACAAAGATTAGTCTAGCTATGCACCAAATCATACAAATTAACACTATAACCGTTACTTACTAGTTTTCAAACTCAATTATATGAGTTTATTCACAAGTTCATAACTAACCCAAGTTCCATATTTTTCATTCAACACAATCACTAAGAAAACTAGTAATTTGATTATATACTAACACCATAAACATAGTTTCATGGTTTCTTTCTTATACAAACACTCAATTTCAATTCTTGGGTTAAATCCAAACTCTTCTTGTTCAAGAACTCATGAGAATAATCAAGAGGGGATAAAGTAAGGCTTACTTGTAGGTATGTATCACCAAAGAAGGTGATTTAACACAACAATTCTAAGTTTAGCAAGCCATAAATCAAGAATTGGAGATTAGGTCTTGTGCTCCTTCTTTTCTTCTCTGGTTCTCACGACAAATGGGTTTAGCCAGAATGAAGTTTCTGGCATCCCAATTCACATATATTAATCAAATCAAGTTTGGGCAATTGTCACAATTAGCCCCTCGACCTTTACAATTTTTAATTAATGTAACTGACTTAATTAAGTGAGTTACTATTTAACTTTAACTCACCATTTAGTATTATAAACATAACATAACAAAATTTTAAAACAAATTTATGTTTATATTACTTTATTGTAAAATATAAATGATTGTCAAAATCTATCGTTACACATGAACTTCCATGAGGATATATAAAAGTAATGTGCTCATTTTTTAGAGTTTTTAATCACTAGGTTACTTTTGCTATGAGGGTTTCGAATTTGTTATATTTTACTTAAATCAAAGTACGAATAAGTATCGATATCTTTGATCTGACCTGGTGTAAGAGAACACACCAGATATTGATATATGAGTAACTATTGAATTGACTAGTATTCTTGACTAAAGCATGGTTTACTCGATATTGAATTGACGAATCCAGTCCTTGGTCAAGCTTTCAGAGATACTAACAATGTAATATTGGTGCTTATATATAGGGTATGCCACAGTCAACCCACCGCACCACTAATACTTTGATAGCATTTCAATTGCCTACCAAGACTAACATAACTCTTAACTACATTTAAATAGATTTTTGAATACTTGACTAGTTTTAGGAATCGTACGGGTATAAAGATTCTATCTATAGTAACTTTGTAATAAATCTTGTGGTTGTAAAGTATGAATTGATAGGAGATCGATTTTTGAAACAATGAATGATATAGGATACATAGGTATGTGATATTATATGCTTGTGATAACTACTTATAATTAACCTTAGCTATAATATCACCGAATCTTTGAGTAATTGTTTAAATATACGTATATAGATAAACTAATAGCTTGATTCATGCGATTATCGATATCTTTGATTTGCCTTGGTGTATGAGTACACACTGGATATTAGTATTTGAGTAAGAATTTGTTTGACTAATATTATTAACAAAAGCATAATTTACTCATAATTGTAGATTTGAATTGACTCTCGCCCTTGATCAAGATTTTGGTTATACTATCAATGTACTATTGGTGCTTATATGTAGGGTGTACCATAGCCAGCCCACCACTCCACTAATATTTTAATAGCATGCCAAACTTCTACCAAGGCTAACATGAACTTAAGACAACTTTGAATAGGTATGGAAGACTTTGAATTACTTTTAAGAATTGTATGAACATTGAAGTTGTAAATGTTGAAATTTTGCAATAGAATTTCATATTTGTAACGTATGAAATTATGAATGATCGATTTTGACTATACGAGTGATATAGAATACACTAGTATGTGATATTATATGTTTGTGATAACTAACTATGATTAACCTTAACTATTTATCATTAAATCTTTGAGTCATTATCTAAACATACAAATATAGAACGATTTGTCTGAAAACAATAATATGATTCATATGAACTTGTTTGGAATTTTATATGAAATCACTCATACTAGCATTCAATAAGTCCAAGTCTTGTCACTTTATTGAAATCTATACAAATATGAAATTTAATAACAAATCATTGTGAGTTGTTTAAAACATAGGAAATGATATTCAGGATTGAATACCTAAATGACATGTTATAATTATTTATCATTGATCTTAGACATAATTTTCTAGTGAGTTCATGGAATTAGAATTGAGACATCATGGATTGTATAAAATATGTGACATCCTAACTCATAAGTACAATGCCATCTAATTTTCTATCATGAGTTTTAAATATCGTCAAATAAAATATGTCATAATATAAACTTTTAGATTTAGTGATGAATCACCATCACTAAATCTTATGTATAATATTATTGATTTCTTGAATTACAAAATATACATTATAAATCAGGGAAGAATAACACAATTACCTTTTAATAGTGATGAATCACCATCACAAATCTTTAGGTTTAATGTTATTGACTTCTTGAATCATAACATATGTATCATAAAATTAAATAGAGATGGCATAATATCCTTTTAGATGTCGCGATTAATCACCATCACTAATTTTTGATATGATATTACTGAGTTATTGAATCATAATATATGCATTATAAATCCAAGAAAAGATAACACACCATAACCCTTAGATGAAATGATGTATAACCATCACAATCTTAGGTATGATATGATTAACTTTCTTGATTCATAACATACATATATTATTCATCAAAGGAAATGAATCATAGCTTGTGAGATGTAGTGATGGATCACCATCACTAATCTTAAGTATGATATCATAATATTTGGAATTGTATAAGCAATGTATTGAAAACATTTTGAATTTTTTTAAAAAAATATCTTAGGAAGTTGTATCCAAGTTGGACACGTTTTGGATTATTAGAGCTAATGATGTTTGCAAAATGTAACATGCTTTGGCCTATAGGTAAGATACTCTCATTAAGAATCCCCAGGGAAACTACTCGTCAACGATTATACGAATAGCTTTCCTAGATAGGAGTCTTAACTACCGGTATTCACCTTTATAGTTAGTACATGCCAATCTTAACAAGCTTAATTCTAATGAGATTTTAAATCAAATTTGTGGCAATTAGGTTACGTCGATTGCTATTTCTAGTAATATTACCAGCTCAATGCATTCTTGTTTTATATCAATGTAGTAATAAGATCGTACTCTCACCGGTTAGAAAGTGCTCAAGAAATCGTAAATGTGGACGAAAACGATGCAAAAAATGGAATTCATATTCTTTCGGAAATTCGAAAACAAGAAAATTAGAAAAATATCTGAAGTCTGGTTTTCTTTGCGGTACGCCAAGAACTCTTTGGGTAATCTTGGTAGTACACCACGAACCCAAAATATCTGAGATCTCCGGAATTCTTTGTGGTATGCCAATACTTTTTGGGAACTGTTGGCGGTACGCGACAAAGTGTCATTAATAATAAGCTACCAAAACAATCAGATTGTTAATGCAGAAATTCTCTTACAACATTTAACACTTCAAATTTGATCTGTTCGAAATTATGGCTCCAAATCACTACTAAAAAGCTAAAGAAACATTAGATTTGAGTTGGGAATCATTTCTACAACGTTGGATCATATTTTTGAACCAAAAATCTGTCTGAACATGTTACGATCCGATCTCTTCTACTATTTTTGTAATATATGGATTGAATCTTTCATTTGAGCACAATGCAAAGGTTATTATTGTTAATTATTGCCTAGATGATGGCTAGGGATAGGTAAAAATAAATAAATCTGAATGTTAATGGTGAAATCTTTATTTTGATCGGTTATGTTGTCCGATCATTTTGAAACCATTCTTTGGATAGTAATATTTCAGTGTCACTATTCCTAGACCAGAAATGAGTGGTGAGGTAATCAACAACAATACCTATTTGGTTAATCCGGGAATGTCCTAATTGATCTAATGGGTCATAAATTCCTTAATAGGAGCCTAAATCATTATAGGTTCCTATTCTATCATATTGTGTGTGATATTAAGATGAGGAAGTAGATAAAGAATTCAAGATCAACTTGATGACTTGAGTTGTGATATCCTTGACATCGAATGTCATGGAAAGTCCTTATAAAACAAATTAAATGCAAATAAATTATAAAACTTTAACTTAATGCATAATTGAAATAAAAGAACTAAAACACGAGTTTTAGCACTAATTGTTGATTTCAACACTTCAGGTGAGTTTTGTATACCCCTTTTACTTTACAGTTTACAAAATATCAGGGAAAACTACGTGAAAACATTATAAAACTTATGACGCGCTTAAGTGTTATGTGTATGATTTCATGGGATTACATGAGTAACTTTCTATCACAATATTAAAAAGACCTCATATATCAAACCGTATCTAGTGAACCCTTGTGGGGCCGAACGGGTGAACAAAGGTAGTACTATCGGGCTGACATCCCTATTCGCTGGGAGGATTGCATCTCCCGTAGTGCGAATGCTTGTTATCGTTTCCAGTATCAACTTAATGTATGTGATAGACATTAAGAGTGAGGCACAATGATATTTACCGAAGCGTAATACCTTATCATGTCGTATCAGATAGACAGGAACTAGATATGGGTCCCATGGTTTTCTTTGTCAATGTGTACCAATGACTTTATTATCAAATCATATTATATCGGATCATTAATTATGAACTCACCAGCTTTATGCTGTCTTTTTCAGGTAAACAATGACGAACAGTGAGAAAGCACCCACATGAATATGAACTCTGGATCTTAGTTGTACTTTAAGTTTATAAACAATGACTTATGCTATGTAATAGCTACCTTGAATCTATGTATAACACCTTTTTAGAATACTAGCTGTATTTTGATATCATTATAGTTAAAAGTTACACCCCATCTCAGAGAAATCACCACTATGCTTTCGTAATCTCAAATATTCAATAGTGACATCATCAGGTAACGAGAGGTTGGGGTGTGACAAAATTGAACAAATATTAAAATCACACAAAAGCAAATAATTTTGAACTTGTTTGAAAACAAGAGGAGTTTTATTCAAAATTGACTACTTGGTGACATATTAGAATCATTGAGTTTGTAAGGTGTTTGGTCTCATATGCTTTGGCCTATAAGTGGTCCTACTCTCATTAGAAGTTTCACACCCCCACCTCTCGTCACCTGTTGATGATGTCATTGAGAAGATTGTGGAAGCATAGTCGTGATGTCTCAGAGATGAGGGGTGACTTACTTGAATCGATGTCACAACACACATATTAACTTAACGTAAATACATTACAAGGATCGTCATCACAATTAAGAGTACAGTTTACAAACTAAGTTTATTACATGACTAACTTATTTAATTACAAATGTATAAAGTGCATTCTCACCCGGTGGTCACTGTATTCCTACAAAAAGGTTTAGATTTAAAACGTCAGCACAAAGTTGGTGAGATGATACAGTTCAATTTCAACAATATGATATGATATGTAATACAAGTTCTCAAAATGTTCAGTTCAAGATAACCATGGGACCTGTATCTAGTTCCTTTCTGACGTTCTTGTTCAATAAGATACTACCCGTCGGTAACATCTTAATGCCTCATTATCTTAATGTCTATCACAACATTAAGAAGTTCTAAAAACAGGAAACAAACATTCACAGCAAGGGGAGTTGCAGACTCCTAGAAAATGGGTTGTCAGCCGATAGTACTATCATTGTTCCCCGTTCGGCCCCTCATGGGTTCACTAGATATAGTTCAAAAATGAGGACTTTTAAGTTCTGTGATAGAGTTCTTGATCTACAGGCAAAATCCCATGAAATCCACAAGTTCTCAAAATCACATGAAATCACGCAGATCACAGTGATACATATCATATAGTTTTGAAAAGTTTCACAGTGCTACCCCGATGTTTGTAAAAGATTAAAAAGAAAACGGGGTTGTACGAAACTCACCTGATAACTCACAAGTGGCAGAATATCACACAACTGGTAGTAATAGAGTGATTCTGCATTTATTTATGCTTATTGAGTTATTTATGTTTTAATTCACTCATTAGATCTTTCTGAACATCCAATATCAAAGACATTGTCTTAACAGTCATCAAACTGATGTTAAATATTTAATTAGTTAATTAAATGTTATATCATACAATGTATGATAATGTATGAACCTACATTGAATTAGATTCCTAACACAAGATTCATGACACCCTTGATTAATCAAAATAATCTCGGATTAACCAAATAGTGAATGTTGTTGATTATCTTGTTAAAACAGTTCTAAACAGATTAATGGCTTAGAATTGATAAATACTTGTTATTGATTTCCCAAATATCATGAAATATCACAATATAGCATCAAAATAGGTTTAATCACCATGTTTAACATACTAATATGACTGTTATCATAAAAATCAGATAATTGTTCCAATAAGTATGTTAATGATTGTTATTAGTTTGACACATTTGGATATAACTTTGCATTTCAAAGATTAATCAAACTAATCACCTACATTGTCATAATCAAATGGTTTAAACCATTATAATCATGGGTGTTATTTCATGCAAATCGTGCATTACAACGGATCAAAACAAGGATTTATCCATTAAAACATCGTGTTCTTCGTTTCTAATCAATCCTAGGCATCATCTAGGCAATAATCAACAACCCTAACTATATCATTACGTTCAAAACAAGATCTAATCAATCATTATCAAGCTGGAAGGTTAAAACAAACCATTACCTAATCAGACGAAGTTATGCGCGTAGAACAGCGATCTAGGCTTGTAGATACGATCCCTGGGATGATCTGAACGTTTATAAGCGTTCAAGATGAAGTCCAAGAGCTAAAAATTGAGTTTTGGTCTCCTAGAGGTCGAGCAAGGTCGAGAAGAAGAAGAATCTTGCTTTTAACCATGCATTCTGATCTTTTAAAAGAATTTGCCGACATCAGACACTCCGGGCGTACCGCCCCAACTCCTATTTCGTCAACTTTTTGATTTTATCTTCGTTTCTCGATTCCGGACAATCCGTAACTCCGTTTCGCGCACGGTTTTCGCCCACGTTCACCATTTCTCGCATACTATCAACCTCTAATAATTACAATAATTCGAGAATTTATATGAATAGCTTTCTTAGACAGGAATTCTAACTAACGGTACTACACTCTTGAAGTTAATACATATGCACACCTCACAAAGTCAATTCTATCGGGATCTTAAAAGGATTATTGGAATTCCTATATTGTCTAAGGAATAATGTTAGGCATTATTCCTAATGAATTTGATTTCCTATCCTCTAAAGATTGTTTGCGCATACGTGAATTTTCCTAATTCAAAGGCTAAAGCACAAAATATGAAGTTGTCTTAGGCTAAGGCAATTCCTAATCTAGTTGTAAGCAACGTATATTTACAAGTATGACATTCTCTATGGTAGCATGTATATAGCATAAAACAATGCATATATATAGCACATGGCACATAAGCATGTAATAGACAAGAAATAGTAACATGAGATACTCATGTTTGGATTAGCTTAGTTACATTCTATGCCACCATTTTCTAATAACCTAGATCCCTCTAACCATGGCTCTGATACCAATCTGTCACACCCCGACTGACGGCGGAATACATCAGGGCGTGAGTTTGACTGTTCATTAGCTTATGGTTCTATTATAAAGTTTTGATATTTAATGCATCATTATTAATGAACACAAACATGTCATTCATTAAACTCAAATAATGTTACATGAACTTAATATACAAACAATTACATTTGAAATGCTAAAACATTGTTTACAATTTAACTAGGTCTACTAATGATTATCCTATGTATTCACCATGCTTTCTTATCCTGTTACACACGTAAACTAAGAGTTTGTCATCTATTTGCATAGTTGGTGAGATCACACCCTCAATTTAATAGTACATAGAAAAAGGATGCAAACTATAGCCTAACTAGATGATGGATTAAAAGCAGTGCATGAATTCAAGATGGACAAATATGAATGAATAAATCAATGAATAACCAATAGTGTCCAAGAAAGTATCCATACAACATTTTAATTCAATTATGGTCCTATTATAAATTAACACTTCTAATTCAACAATTTTGCTAGGTTTACTTTTCACCTTTTTCACATAATAGCAAAAGCCAATGCAAAAATGGTATCTAACACATCTTAGGTTACTAAGTACTAGCAAGCTTGGCTCGCAACACACATAGAATAAACACATTGTAATTATGCATAACATCTAACACATAAATTAACTAGGTCTAAGGCTTTCAGCATAGTTTGGATAGTTTCTAGAAATGAAACGAGTTTGAATAGGTACGAATGTAACATCCCTAAAAACAAAATATGTAAAGAGGGAGTATTAGAACTCACTTGATTGCATGCGTAGATAGTCCATAGTGACATTGAAAGATGATGAGGAAGCAAAGGCTTTCTACTCATCTGAAGGTTTGAGTAGCAAAGTCTTAGTATCTTAAAGTTCAAAGTTCGTGTCCTAAACCTATGACATTCTAATGAAAGTCTTAAATGTATGAATATAAGTTTTAATGGATAACTTGGAATATTTATTTAATAAATATTCTCATAATATTGAATAATAAATGAAATATTATTTTTATTTATTTATCAATATTATTATCTTTATGAATAAACTAGGATGGTGTTTTGAGAATATTTAATAATATCCCAATAAATTTGTAAAATAAATAAAGTAGATTATTGAATAATATTCTATTTATTCATTTTTTTTGAATTTGAAATCCTAAGAATAATATTTGAATAATATTCAATCCATTTCTTTTTTAAATGTTTTAAGAAGTATGAATTTATAAATAGTCTTTTTAGAATATTTATACAAATCATTTTTAGAGAATTTGTGGAATTTTTTAAGACTTTTGTAATACAATGATTACATTGTCACACCCTGCGCCGCGTGCGGAATCCACGGCGTGGTGACGACTGATGGTTGAATATGCACAAGTATTGAAAGAACAACCACAAAGTTACTATGTTTCATAATATTAAATAAAGTTTGATTACAATGCATTCTATATACCAAAAGTATGCAAGTAATCGACCTCAAAAATAATGTTTACACAAAAGATCCAACAAGATAATTAAACAAAAAGGATTAAGTGTGTTTCTAAACCATCCTAGCTTTTTTCCTGATCTTGATCTATCCTAACAGGTCGCCTTAGTTGTCAACATGATACCTATCCTTGATTCACTTAAATATATGAAAAGTAACTGTCAACTACAAGTAGTTGGTGAGAACACTAAGTTTAATAAATGACATTGATAAATATGAAGTTTTATATGAATAAAACATATGTATCATGGATAATTGTAACACAAACTATAATCAAGTATGAAGAATGAGTGTGGTCAGTCTACGACTGCCCGCTACAATATGCCAACTTATGATCTAGTCCGAAATTACATTTGGTGTTAGATCGGTAGTCAGCACAAAGCATTCAACATGGCTCATGCTGTTAAATTTATTCTACAACAACTCCGTGTTGACGTAACGTGGCCAATATGACCTATGCTGGTAAACTTAATTAGCAACAAATCCAAATTGTCGTAACGCATCCAAATTGTAGTTTGTTTCTAAAACAAATTTCAAACGTTAACTGCATCCTTGGCATAACCAAACGTGTCCCACTTTCCCTTGTTATGATCACCTAGTACTAATGTTATAAGATTAAGATCAAGAATGAATGAATGTGTCTTGATGTGTATAAGTTAACAACAATGAACACCATGACTACAAGTTATGAGATTTATACCATTAAAATAAATAATTGATATAAAATATTTGAGCAAAGATTTAATGGTTGAGTACAATAGTTGAGCCGAATGGTTGAATACAATGTTTGATTACAAAGGTTGAATACAATGGTTGAATTCTTTGGTTGAATACTATGATCGAATACAATGGTTCAATTCAAAGGTTGAACTGTTAATAAAACTTTTAATTAAGTTGTTCCTTTGTGTTTCAAAGTTTACAAATTTAGAGGTTTATAAAACCTGTTATTGTGGAAAAGTCTTGTAAAACTTTCTAATTAAAATTGTATAAATGTAAGTATTTGATCACATGCTTCACCCCAAAACAGTAAAATAGGGCTATGTTCTCACCTGACAGTAGTAGACTCTGTCCCAGATAAGCAGCTAAGCAACGAGACCTCTAAGTGAATCCTATAGTTGCCATCATACATACATACATACATACATACATACATACATACATACATACATACATACATACATATATATATATATATATGTATATATATATAAGATTCACTGACTTGGTTTGAATTGGTTAGTTGTTTCCCTTACATGATACGTCTTATGATATTTGAAAGCCAAATTAAAGAATTAGTATTTGTTTATTTAAAACTTTAAAGTTAGGAACACTTAGTCTACAACTAACCCACTGAAGGGTTCTTTGTATACTTGAGTGTTCATATAGACCTAATATGTTTAACATTTGTTATTTGGTTTGAGAATGATCTTGGGTTTCTTGAACATACACAATTATCTTAGCATAGAAAAGTTCAAAGGGTTTGTTCATACTTTAACTGTGACAATCCGACTTTTTGGATTAACTTCACTAACTGAGAAACAGTGAGATCACAGGCCCAACAAGACCAATTAGGCCCAATGAAGTCTATGTAGGCCCAATAGAGCCACAGTAGGCCCAATAAGCCCAAGGGTGGCCAGTAAGGCCAAAGGAGGCCCAGTAAGGCCAAAGGGAAGGCCCAATAACGCCAAGGAAGGCCCAATGAGGCGCAATTGTATTTGAGAAGTTCAATTGGGTTAATTTAGCCCAACAATGTTCTAATTGGCCCAATTAGTGATAAATTGGGATTATTAATGTAACTTTGTTAATCGAAATAATGTGTTGTTGAATCAGAAGGATCTATAGGATTTAAGAATTAAGAAAAATCAGTTTTTAAGTGTTAAAATGTTAGAGATTAAACTTGTAATTGAATTTAGTATCAATTTTGACTTCTACAAGTCAAAAATTCGGCCAACTTGATTATTGAATTCGAAATTCGTCTAAATCTGTTACAATTAACCGAATTAATTATGCAATCATCACACATTGATGATGAACAACAGTTACCAACCGTTGGTAATCTCATAATTGTCGAAATTAAGTGAAATAATGGCTTAGGATGAGTAACCGAAGTCGGTTGGATTCAAAGTGGTATAATGCGAGATCAATTCACCAAATTGATGTTATATAAACCCAAATCGACATCATTAGGACATTTCACACACTAGAATTCGAGATCAGAAGCATCGAGCAGAAGATTTGATCACGAGTGGGCCGAAGAACAACCCGTGAGTCGATGTACTTGAATTCGTCATCAAATCAAGTAAGAAATCATCCTTATTCCTTCTAATATGGCCGATTAAGGATAAGCACATCATAATTTCAGTTTTTATTATCGATTTGTTGGAATACGATTAACTAGGGTTCATATCAAAGACGATTTGGGGGTTTTGATCTTAAAGAGTTTAAAAATAAAATTTAAGTATGTAGGTAGTTTCAGAGAGGGCCGATTAAGGTTAATCCCAGATCAATTTCTGTTAATAACATCGAATTGATGAATCTTGAGTTCTAGGGTTCTTAGACAAAACCTATTTGGGGGTCTGGTAGCAAACGATCATAGTAGTTAAATTAAATCTTTCAGACATGTTCGAAATTCACCTTAGATGGAAAACCATGTGCCAATTTCATGAATTAATATCGAATTGTTAGATTTCGAGTTTTTAAGGTTCTTGACTAAAACGTTTTGGGATTTTCGATCTAATCAAGTTTGTAAATCAAATCAGATTACACTGAGGGGTTCGGTTTAGTCTTAGGATGAAAAGCCCATGGATTCGTGGTCTGTTATATTAGAATTTGGTTCAATGGATTTGGGAATTTGAGTTGTTCGAACTCGATTTAATTGGGAGTTAATTGAGGTGTTTATTTTGATCAATGGTCGAATTAAAACAACCTATAGATATGATTGGATCCACAGGACAAAAGCCCTATGGTTTTAGGAATTACCGGGTTCGAATCCATGACCAATTTAGAGAATCATGCTTCGGCTATAGAAAACATAGGGAAACCGACCCATGTAGGTTTAAAACAATTTAATTTCGAATGATTGATGCGATACCCTAGCGGGCGAGATGGTTAGATGCGTGTGTGTTGGAGTTGAGGGTCGCGGGTTCGAGTCCGGGCCAAACCATTTTTTGGATTTTAATACTAATTTAGTATTTTTATCATAACTTATTCGTTCTAACTCCGATTCGATCCGTTCAAGTTGCGTTGGAACCGTAACGAGAATACGAATGTTCTAGAATGATAAAATTCATATTTTAACCCGAAAACGAAATCGCGTATAATTACGATTATTTAAATAAAATCAAATATGATTTTATTTAAACGATTTCAAAGTCACACGTATTTGCGTATACACATTCTTAACACTTTAACATACGTGTGTTGACACGTATGTTATTTCAAGCACAAAACGACATTCCGAATAACTTTAAGTTATTGTTTAAACCACAGATTATTCGTAGAGGATTTCTACGCAAGTTCACACGTATTTGATCATTCTGCTATTATCAAAGGTGCGTACACGGCCCCTTTCTTATTTTAAACTGTTTTGGGGGAGAAAACATGTGCAACAAACTGTTTTTAGATACATATCACTTGCATGAGTTAGCTGTTTACATTATGTGAAAACATATCAACTTGAAAGTCCTTACACACCTCGAACCGTTTAGTTTGCTGTAATGCAAAGCGTGGTAGTTGGAAATAGATCTATTAGGTTTGACAAACCTCACCTGGTAGATGGGATCTACGCAGGTGTTTGACTGACCAAACACAATTTTACTATTGTTGTGATAGACAATAGTGGCAAGGCGAAAACATGCTATAGCATGGCAATCAGTCAGCTTCGGTGTCGAACACTTATGTAAATAGTTTATATGACTAGCTATCATGACTGTGCATGTGTGATTATGATATCTACAATTTGTTATTCAAACTGCTGTTTTGAACATTGTGATTATTTAAAACCTGTGTTATGCACCAACCTTTGTGTTGACTTGATTTACATGTTTTCTCAGGACGCTAAGGCGCGCGTTAAAGCTGGCATGGACTAGGAGATAGAGTCTCATGCATTTTAAACATTTTGAATATTTGAATTTGAACATTTAAGTATTTTGTTTTGTAATGTTTACTTTACAACTGTTACTGGTTTTAAACGCTTCCGCAACTTTTGTAAACTCTGATGTTATGTTTTAAAGACCAAAGTATGTTTTGAAATTCATATAGAGGTCTTCGCTATGTCTAATGATCTGAGATCCTGGTTTGTCACGTTACCAAACGGTATGATTCCGTTAGTTGAAAATTGGGGGTGTGACAGATTGGTATCAGAGACATTGGTTATAGCGAACTAGGTTTGCATTTGTAGGCCTAGACTATGACTGTTAGACATTAGACAAACATGTTTATACATACTGCTTAGAAATTACATATGACATTATGTAATTGATTTGCTTACACATTCCAAGGCATTGCACTTACATATAGTATTATGTAACAGGCATGGCTTCATCATCAGTCCCTTACATTATTATTGATGATTCCGAGGACGAGGAGCCGATAGTTCCGGCACCACCATCATCACCACCACCACCTATTCCATCACCTCCACCATATGAGCAGGATGACTCAGATCCGAAGGAGGATCCGGAGGAGGATCCGGACGAGGACCCGGAGGAGGATCCAGACGAGGATCCAGACGAGGATCCAGATGAGGACCCGGATGAGGATCCGGAGGAGGAGTCAGAGGAGGGCATTCAGCAGATCCCTGCTGAGGGACCTTCCACACATTCACCACCAGCACTAGATGCTCCTGAGCCTAAGAGGCAAAGGACGGATGCCGAGGAGATCGCCAAACTGCGCGAGGATTTGGATGAAGCAGAAGACAAGATCATACAGAGATCTCAGGAACTATGGGATGCCATTGAGAGGCAAGAGGAACTTGCCCATCTAGTTCATGATATGCGGGATGAGATGATCAATTTGATTGGTCGTCTAGAAGAGTCAGAGAACCGAGAGGAGATTTTGGCTGGCAGGGTTGAAGCCTTGGAGGATTTAGTGGCCTCTGATAATGAGGAACAGGATGAGGATGAGGAGGAGGAACCAGCACCAGTTGTTGAGTCCGATCCTGAATCCACTGTTGAGGACGATTGATTTTCTTTTCTGTTCTTTCTTGTTTTGTTTAAACTTATTAGGAACGGGTTGTGTTCCTACATTAGTAGTTTGAAAACTTGTATTTCATTTCAAAAGTATTGTATTCAAAGAAAGTTTCTATCTATTAAAGAGTTATCATTTATTTCCAACAACTGTGTTGAATTATATTACATGTTGTGTTGTTGTTTTACTTATACATGTCAAATTGGATTTTGATTACGCGCTAACATTTCTTGTAAATAGGAAGGAAATGGCTGAGGGAAACGTACATATGACAGTTGCTGAGCTCAACGAGCTAATCAACAACAGAGTCGCAGAGGCTATTGCACAGTATGCTCAGACACATAACACAGGACCACATGGTCCAGCTGGGGGATTGGTTAACCCACAAGTCTGCACGTTCAAGATGTTCTTGGACTGCAAACCTCACAATTTCAAAGGGTCGGAGGGGGCCATTGGACTCCTTCGATGGATTGAAAAAGCTTAGTCGGTGTTTGAAATGTGCAACTGCCCCAACGAGAGCAAAGTGAAGTTTGCAACGGGAACATTGGAGGGTCCAGCACTAACTTGGTGGAACTCGAATGTTCAGACTCTAGGATTGGGTGAGGCAAATGCCTTAACATGGAATGACTTCAAAATTTTACTGCAAGAGGAGTACTGTCCTCGCAGTGAAATGCAGAAGTTGGAGGAGGAATACTGGCACCTCAAGATGGAGGAGTCAAACATTGAGGAGTACACAACCAGGTCACATGAGTTGGCCAGACTGCTACCACACATGGCTACTCCAGTCAGCAAGTGGATTGAAAGGTACATTGGAGGACTAGTGCCTCAGATTCAGGGGATGGTTACTTCAGCAAATCCCACCACCATCCAACAAGCTGTTCGTCTAGCGCATCAGCTTACTGATCAGGCAGTGTTACAGGGAACTCTGCCTAAGCGGACATCTGCTACCAAGGTAGAAGATCATAAGAGAAAGTGGGAAAGTAACAATTTCAAGGGCAACAACCAACAATCACATCAGCAAAACAGGAAACAAGACTCAAACAAGTCTTATCATGGTTCAAGCAGTGGTCAGCAATCATCATCGTCGGGGGGTTATATTGGCAAACACCCCAAGTGCAACAGGTGTGGTTACCATCATGCGGGTAATCAGTGTGAGAGAGCTAAGTGCCAGAGGTGTGGCAAGATGGGACATGCGGCTAAGGATTGTCGCGGAGAACTACAGAACAATCATAACAATCAGAACAATAACAATCAGAACAACGTACAGAAGGGTTGTTTTGAGTGTGGCAAAATGGGGCATTTTAAGAAAGATTGCCCACAGCTCAGGAAAGGCGGGGACAATAATGTCAATAACAATGTTAATGGCAATGGAAATGGCAACGGTAATGGAAATGGCACCAACAACAACAATAACAATAACAACAACAACAATGGTGCTAGAGGCAGGGCGTTTATGATTGGAGGACGTCAAGCGCGGGAGGATCCCAACATTGTTACGGGTACGTTCCTCTTAAATAATCACTATGCCTCTATGTTATTTGACACTGGTGCCGATAGGAGTTTTGTATCTAGTTCACTTGCTAAGTTGCTAAATGTTAGCCCTACTGCCTTAGATAGTCCATACACTGTGGAATTAGCTGATGGTAAGTTGATTGTAGTGGAAAGCATTTTTAAGGGATGTATCCTTGATTTGATGGGTCAAACATTAGAGATTGATCTGATGCCTATTGCCTTAGGCAGTTTTGATGTAGTCATTGGCATGGACTGGTTGTCCAAAAACCAGGCTGAAATTGTATGCCATGAAAAGATTGTTCGCATACCTCTTCCGCAGGGAGAGACATTATATGTACAAGGTGAGAAGAGCAGTACGCCACTGCGTCTCATATCTTGTATGAAAGCACACAAATGTCTGCGGAAAGGTCATACGGCAGTTATAGCACTTATAACTGAAAAGCCGGTAGCTGAGAAGAAGCTTGAAGATATACCTGTAGTTTGTGAATTTCCGGAGGTATTTCCAGAAGACTTGCCGGGATTACCGCCTATCCGACAGGTGGAATTCCGAATCGATCTTACACCAGACGCAGCACCGATAGCTAGGGCGCCTTATCGACTTGCACCATCGGAAATGCAAGAGTTATCTACACAATTGCAAGAGTTGTTGGATAAGGGTTTCATACGACCTAGTTTTTCACCGTGGGGAGCTCCAGTTTTATTTGTTAAGAAGAAGGACGGAACTTTCCGTATGTGTATCGATTACCGGGAATTGAACAAAGTTACTATCAAGAATCGGTATCCGTTACCCAGGATTGACGATCTGTTCGATCAGTTGCAAGGTTCGAGTTACTACTCGAAGATTGATCTCAGGTCTGGTTATCATCAACTAAGAGTTCAGGAGGAGGATATACCGAAGACAGCATTCAGGACACGTTATGGCCATTATGAGTTCTTGGTCATGCCATTCGGGTTGACAAACGCTCCAGCTGTATTCATGGATCTCATGAATCGTGTTTGTAAACCTTATCTTGATAAGTTTGTCATTGTTTTCATTGATGACATTCTCAACTATTCACAATCTGAGGAGGAACACGCTGAACATCTTCGATTACTGCTAGAATTATTGGAACAGGAACAACTGTACGCTAAATTCTCGAAATGTGATTTCTGGATGCGGGAAGTACAATTCTTGGGGCACATAGTTAATGAAAAGGGTATACATGTTGATCCAGCGAAGATTGAAGCGATTAAGAATTGGGAAGCACCAAAGACCCCTACCGAGGTACGACAATTCCTTGGTTTGGCGGGTTATTATCGACGATTCATTGAGGGTTTCTCAAAGATCGCTCAACCACTTACAGGTCTTACGCATAAGGGAACGAAGTATAACTGGACGGATAAACAGGAAACTGCGTTCCAGTTATTGAAACAAAAACTTTGCAGCGCACCGATTCTGTCCTTACCAGAAGGGACGGAAGACTTTGTGGTTTATTGTGATGCATCTGCACAAGGTTTGGGATGTGTGTTGATGCAACGTGATAAGGTGATTTCTTATGCTTCCAGACAACTACGAACACACGAAAAGAATTACACTACTCATGACTTGGAGTTAGGAGCAGTGGTTTTTGCTTTGAAGATTTGGAGGCATTACTTATATGGAACCAAGTGTACTATTTACACTGATCATAAGAGTTTGCAACATATCTTTGATCAGAAGGAGCTTAATATGAGGCAACGACGATGGGTTGAGTTGTTGAACGATTATGAGTGTGCGATTAAGTATCACCCGGGAAAGGCTAATGTGGTAGCTGATGCTTTAAGCAGAAAAGATACTTCAACAAGACGGGTTCGTGCACTTATGATGACAATACAGACTGACTTACCTGACAAGGTACACAGTGCTCAGATCGAGGCCTTGAAAAAGGAAAACTTAGTACCGGAATCTTTGCGAGGAATGGAGGAACAACTGGATGTTAAGTCTGATGGAATTCGTTATTTCATTAATCGAATGTGGATACCTTTGTATGGAGGTTTAAGAGAACTTGTGATGGATGAAGCACACAAGTCCAGATATTCAGTCCATCCGGGATCAGACAAGATGTACCATGACTTGAAGGCACTGTATTGGTGGCCTCACATGAAAGCGGATATTGCTAAGTACGTTAGCAAATGTTTGACTTGTTCGAAAGTCAAGGTTGAATATCAGAAGCCCTCTGGTTTACTGCAGCAACCAGAGATACCGATGTGGAAATGGGAACAGATTTCGATGGATTTCATTACTAAGTTACCTCGTACACCGAGCGGTTGTGATACGATATGGGTAATTGTCGATCGATTAACGAAATCTGCACACTTCTTAGCAATTAAGGAAACTGATAAGATGGAGAAACTGACTCGTATTTATATCAAGGAAGTGGTAGCACGGCATGGCGTGCCAATCTCTATCATATCAGATCGGGATGCCCGATTTACTTCCAACTTTTGGAAATCACTTCATAAGTCATTAGGGACTCGTTTGGATATGAGTACCGCTTATCATCCACAGACCGACGGTCAAAGTGAACGAACGATTCAAACGCTTGAGGATATGTTACGAGCTTGTGTAATTGATTTTGGTGACAGCTGGGAGAATCATTTACCGTTAGTGGAATTCTCATACAACAATAGTTATCATACAAGTATTCAAGCAGCACCGTTTGAAGCTTTGTATGGTCGCAAATGTCGTTCACCAGTTTGCTGGGTTGAAATTGGTGACAGTCAGATAACAGGTCCTGAACTGGTGCACGAGACGACAGAGAAGATAGTTCAAATCCGGAACCGTATGGCAGCGGCTCGGGATCGACAGAAGAGTTATGCAGACAAACGCCGCAAGCCGTTGGAATTTCAAGTAGGTGATCGAGTTCTTCTAAAGGTATCACCTTGGAAAGGAGTGATACGATTCGGCAAGCGCGGAAAGCTTAGTCCACGTTACGTAGGACCTTTTGAGATTCTGAAAAGGATTGGTCCGATTGCGTATCAACTCAAACTACCGGTGAACTCATGTGGAGTTCATGATGTTTCATGTATCGAGACTGTAAAGAAATGACTTTCTGACGAGACATTGATTGTACCGTTGGAAGAAATACAAGTAGATGAACAGTTACGATTCATTGAAGAACCGGCAGAAATCATGGACCGAGAGGTCAAACAACTGAAGCGAAGCAAGATTCCGATAGTCAAAGTCCGATGGAATTCAAGACGAGGTCCTGAATTCACATGGGAACGGGAAGATCAAATGATGAAGAAATATCCTCATCTATTCAAAACAGCTACTGCCAACACTGAGAGCGCACGTTAAATTTCGGGACGAAATTTCCTTCAACAAGGGGATGACGTGATGCTTTCACACATCAACACTGCAAATTTCAAACTGTAAGCACAAACATTTTATTTATTCAATTGATTTTGTTACAAACATTTGTGCTACATTATATTTTATGTGCTATATTTCATATGTTACATGTTATAGTAGTACATACATGATTGGTTACATATTTTGCTATGTGCGGGGTTGCATAGTACAAACAGTTTCAGACACTCACTATGTGTGAGGTTACACAACACAGTATGATCAAACACAAACAGTCACAGTTAGGTGAACTAACTAGTGTACACGCAAACAGTCACATTGAACGATCACAATTGAGTTGTGATGTTGCAAGCATTAGACTTTGTGTGTGAGTACACACAAGCACACAGAATGATCAAATCACACTAACACGTACAATTTAAACTCGTAAGTAGTTTCCTAACTACTCCTAACACTTACTAATTTTCGGGACGAAAATTCCTTCAACAAGGGGATGATGTGACAATCCGACTTTTTGGATTAACTTCACTAACTGAGAAACAGTGAGATCACAGGCCCAACAAGACCAATTAGGCCCAATGAAGTCTATGTAGGCCCAATAGAGCCACAGTAGGCCCAATAAGCCCAAGGGTGGCCAGTAAGGCCAAAGGAGGCCCAGTAAGGCCAAAGGGAAGGCCCAATAACGCCAAGGAAGGACTAATGAGGCCCAATTGTATTTGAGAAGTTCAATTGGGTTAATTTAGCCCAACAATGTTCTAATTGGCCCAATTAGTGATAAATTGGGATTATTAATGTAACTTTGTTAATCGAAATAATGTGTTGTTGACTCAGAAGGATCTATAGGATTTAAGAATTAAGAAAAATCAGTTTTTAAGTGTTAAAATGTTAGAGATTAAACTTGTAATTGAATTTAGTATCAATTTTGACTTCTACAAGTCAAAAATTCGGCCAACTTGATTATGGAATTCGAAATTCGTCTAAATCTGTTACAATTAACCGAATTAATTATGCAATCATCACACATTGATGATGAACAACAGTTACCAACCGTTGGTAATCTCATAATTGTCGAAATTAAGTGAAATAATGGCTTAGGATGAGTAACCGAAGTCGGTTGGATTCAAAGTGGTATAATGCGAGATCAATTCACCAAATTGATGTTATATAAACCCAAATCGACATCATTAGGACATTTCACACACTAGAATTCGAGATCAGAAGCATCGAGCAGAAGATTTGATCACGAGTGGGCCGAAGAACAACCCGTGAGTCGATGTACTTGAATTCGTCATCAAATCAAGTAAGAAATCATCCTTATTCCTTCTAATATGGCCGATTAAGGATAAGCACATCATAATTTCAGTTTTTATTATCGATTTGTTGGAATACGATTAACTAGGGTTCATATCAAAGACGATTTGGGGGTTTTGATCTTAAAGAGTTTAAAAATAAAATTTAAGTATGTATGTAGTTTCAGAGAGGGCCGATTAAGGTTAATCCCAGATCAATTTCTGTTAATAACATAGAATTGATGAATCTTGAGTTCTAGGGTTCTTAGACAAAACCTATTTGGGGGTCTGGTAGCAAACGATCATAGTAGTTAAATTAAATCTTTCAGACGTGTTCGAAATTAACCTTAGATGGAAAACCATGTGCCAATTTCATGAATTAATATCGAATTGTTAGATTTCGAGTTTTTAAGGTTCTTGACTAAAACGTTTTGGGATTTTCGATCTAATCAAGTTTGTAAATCAAATCAGATTACACTGAGGGGTTCGGTTTAGTCTTAGGATGAAAAGCCCATGGATTCGTGGTCTGTTATATTAGAATTTGGTTCAATGGATTTGGGAATTTGAGTTGTTCGAACCCGATTTAATTGGGAGTTAATTGAGGTGTTTATTTTGATCAATGGTCGAATTAAAACAACCTATAGATATGATTGAATCCACAGGACAAAAGCCCTATGGTTTTAGGAATTACCGGGTTCGAATCCATGACCAATTTAGAGAATCATGCTTCGGCTATAGAAAACATAGGGAAACCGACCCATGTAGGTTTAAAACAATTTAATTTCGAATGATTGATGCGATACCCTAGCGGGCGAGATGGTTAGATGCGTGTGTGTTGGAGTTGAGGGTCGCGGGTTCGAGTCCGGGCCAAACCATTTTTTGGATTTTAATACTAATTTAGTATTTTTATCATAACTTATTCGTTCTAACTCCGATTCGATCCGTTCAAGTTGCGTTGGAACCGTAACGAGAATACGAATGTTCTAGAATGATAAAATTCATATTTTAACCCGAAAACGAAATCGCGTATAATTACGATTATTTAAATAAAATCAAATATGATTTTATTTAAACGATTTCAAAGTCACACGTATTTGCGTATACACATTCTTAACACTTTAACATACGTGTGTTGACACGTATGTTATTTCAAGCACAAAACGACATTCCGAATAACTTTAAGTTATTGTTTAAACCACAGATTATTCGTAGAGGATTTCTACGCAAGTTCACACGTATTTGATCATTCTGCTATTATCAAAGGTGCGTACACGGCCCCTTTCTTATTTTAAACTGTTTTGGGGGAGAAAACATGTGCAACAAACTGTTTTTAGATACATATCACTTGCATGAGTTAGCTGTTTACATTATGTGAAAACATATCAACTTGAAAGTCCTTACACACCTCGAACCGTTTAGTTTGCTGTAATGCAAAGCGTGGTAGTTGGAAATGGATCTATTAGGTTTGACAAACCTCACCTGGTAGATGGGATCTACGCAGGTGTTTGACTGACCAAACACAATTTTACTATTGTTGTGATAGACAATAGTGGCAAGGCGAAAACATGCTATAGCATGGCAATCAGTCAGCTTCGGTGTCGAACACTTATGTAAATAGTTTATATGACTAGCTATCATGACTGTGCATGTGTGATTATGATATCTACAATTTGTTATTCAAACTGCTGTTTTGAACATTGTGATTATTTAAAACCTGTGTTATGCACCAACCTTTGTGTTGACTTGATTTACATGTTTTCTCAGGACGCTAAGGCGCGCGTTAAAGCTGGCATGGACTAGGAGATAGAGTCTCATGCATTTTAAACATTTTGAATATTTGAATTTGAACATTTAAGTATTTTGTTTTGTAATGTTTACTTTACAACTGTTACTGGTTTTAAACGCTTCCGCAACTTTTGTAAACTCTGATGTTATGTTTTAAAGACCAAAGTATGTTTTGAAATTCATATAGAGGTCTTCGCTATGTCTAATGATCTGAGATCCTGGTTTGTCACGTTCCCAAACGGTATGATTCCGTTAGTTGAAAATTGGGGGTGTGACATTAACATTGGTTAGATGGGTACGATTGATAGTAATACTAACAGTAGTCCATAATGAAATTTCTAAAACCCCTTTGAACTTTCCTATGACAATTTGTTTTAGTTTAATATTCTTGGTTTTGAACTAGGTGTTAAGATCGATAGAGTTTTTAGGCTGTAAGGGGGTTCATCAATACTATTAGTATCGATCAACCCCTTAGCAACGTCAATGCGAAGTCCATCGATACTACATGTTCGACCGGATTCTTGAAACAGGTTTTAGCCACCTTATCTTGGATAATATTAACTGATTCTTGTCTGAAACTCCTTGGATCACTCATCCCAAACTAGTATCGATGGTTCCAAGTTGTCCAAGAGGTCATAGATATTGTGAATATTGATCCCAAGTTCAACCGGTTACAAGTTACCCATGGATACTACAAGTATCGATGGTGGGTAATTTCAATGGTTATGATCCTTCGATACTATCAAACTTGATCCATATCCTAGTCCAAACCACTTGGATTACTTAACAATAACTAAAATCAAGATCTGAAGTTGTCTAAATCATCATCGAACTTCATAATGTCGTTCAAAAGTAAAACTGGTTGCATGATGCCCATCGATACTATTAGTATGGATGGGAGGTTTAATATCGACGAGCTGATATTCGAACCTATTAGTGTCGAATCCAGTTCCTTGGAAGCTTCGAACTTATCAATATCGATGGCTTAAAAGGGCTTCGAACTTGTTAGGTTAGATGAATGAACAATGTTCGAGCTTCAACCATCGATACTAACTTCTCCCAAGAACTCATCCATTGATACTAACTTGCTTCGACCTTCAACCGGTTGTAAACTCTATAAACTCTTAAACCAAGATTATCCAAGGATTTCCATGTTCATTTCGTTGGTTGTGCATGAGTTTTGAAAGTTCAAAAACCGGTTAGAAGCTCACGTGTGCGGAAATGGTGAAAACCCTAAACATCTGTACCGTCTCACTAGATTACTGGTCGTTCGAGCTCGTATTAGGGCGGATCCTTTGTACTTCTAGCTTCCTTCCATTGAAAGGATCATGTAGACAACAAATTCGTCCAATTTGGTGAAGAATTGATGAGGTTGAGTGTGGGTTTTATTTTGAAAATGTAGAGAGAGAAAGGGTGGATGTCTTTAGACAGAGAGAGATTTTCTGCAATTAATGAAAGGTATGAGAAAGAAATGAGGGCTTTTATACCCCGAGTGGTCTCACGCATGTGCGGGTTCGATGGGTTCGCGTTGATGTGCTATTTTACGATCGTGACGATATTGTTACGTAATTAGAACGAATAGTTTTTATTTTAGACTTTGGAGTTATATTTGACGAGGTTCAAAACTGTAAAACATAAAAGTATATCATTTTACGCGTTTTTATAACATCCGTCAGTTTTAAACCGTTAATGAATATATTTACGTGTATACCCGTAATTATATATGCTTTTGGTTATTTTATGTGTTTATTAACGTTTACTCGATGCACACAAGTTCATAATATTCGCGTTCATAAAGTTCATTAAATTCACCTATAAAAGTTCATATATTTACCTATAGCATACACACAAGTTCATAAAATTCAACTTGATGCATAGAACATGATTCCACAATATTTAATTCTTGTTATTGATTACCGTGATTGAATGTACAGATGTTACAGTCTCACCTAGTTAAGGGAATTTCCTCCCTAAATTAACTAGCTGAAGATACTATAAAAAGATGAGGGTACTTGAGCTTCATTTGGTATTCACGTTCCTAGGTGAACTGCATGTTGTTTTGAATTTGAATATACTCTAATGGAATTTGAACATCATGATCAACTAAACACTTCTTAAGATTCAACACGTGAAAAGTATCGTGAGCATTGCTCAGCTCGACCGGAAGTTTAAGTTTGTAGGCTACGGACCAATCCTTTCTAGGATCTCAAAAGGTCCAACATACCAAGGAACAAGTTTCCCTTTCTTCCCGAATTGGAAAATGCCTTTCCAGGGAGAAACCTTAAGTAAAACTCGGTCACCGAATTGGAATTCATGTGGTTTCTGACGTCGATCAACATAACTCTTTTGCTGATCCCTAGCGGCCTTAAGCCTTGATTGAATGATTGAAATCTTATCGGTTGTTCCTTTAATGAGTTCAGGTCCTATGACTTGTGAGTCACCAACCTTGGTCAGCAGACCGGTGATCGGCGCTTCCTACCAAAAAGAGATTCGAATGGTGCGCATTGAATGCTCGTATGATAGCTATTATTATATGAAAACTCGATGAGTGGAAAGTGAGTATCCCAACTTCTCCAAAACCGATCACACAAGAATGAAGCATCTCCTCGAGTTTCCGTATAGTCCTTTCGCTTTGACCATCGGTTTGGGGATGATACGCCATGCAAAGGTTAACACGAGTTCCCAAAGCCTTTTGCAATGATTCCAAAATCGAGAAATGAAACGACTATCACGATCGGATATGATTGACGTTGGTGTACCATGACGCGCAATGATCTCATTGATGTACAATGTGGACAATTTCTCCATTTGATAATCCTCCCAGATAGGGAGAAAATGAGCAGAATTGGTGAGTCTATCGATTATCACCCAAATTGAATCGTAACCCGCGATGTTCTTGGCAACGTGGTTATTAAATCTATGGAAATTTGTTCCCATTTCAATTTAGGAACCTAAGTTTGCTGCAGAAGTCCCAAGGGTTTATGATGTTCTGTTTTGACTTTTGAGCATGTTAGACATTTCACTGCATATAGGGCTATGTCCTTCTTCATCCTGGGCCACCAGTAAGATGTTTTCAAATTTTGATACATCTTTTCGGCTCCCGGATGAACCGAATATCACGACTTATGTGCCTCTTGGCAGATATTTGTGCGCAGTTCTTCTGACTTTGGAATCCACATGCATCCGTTGAAGTACAGGACCCCATCAGATCTAGGCTCTAGTCGACATTCAACCCCACAATCTAGCTTTGTCTTCAGTTGATTGTTGATCTCCACCTGTTGTTGTAAAGGATATATTTAAGGATTTTGATATCAATATGCCTTCTCGGTTGTTTTAGTTGTTCTAGGAAGATAATATGGGTTCTCGATCAACTTTATGGTTCTTTGGTTCTCGGCTGAAGTATTGGTTCTCGGAGGTTTCCTTAATTTTGATATAAATAGTCTCTTGTTTTGTTTAGATCGGTAGACATTCATTATTTCCAGAAAAGAATTGTTTTCTTGTTGCTTCTTCTTGTTCATGTATCAGACGAGTTGTTTCATGATTAATATATACTCGTATGCAAGTTTATGAATGTTCGTTATTTCTTGATTGATTATCTATTGATTTTCTCTAATTAGTTAGTTTTGATCGATATCGAATTGTTTAGATCCAAGTGTTCGGGACTTACAATTGGTACAAGAGCCATTCGAATAATTATGAGGTGTTGAGAAACTCGGGGAGGCTGTTTAACCAGGAACAAAGACTTTAGACACTTGGTCAAAGCTTTGGTATTAGCTCCCTCTAAATTTTTGCACAAAGTTATTTTCGTTGTTTAGTTTCTGCTAGAAAAAGAGAAGAACAGAATAAAAGCACAAGGAATTTTTGGGGAAGTAAATTCAAATTTCTCAGGGAATGTTGGGACTTAAATACCCAACATTAAGAGTTACAAGACAAGAAATAATAAGACAAATAGCTGACACTGTTATAGACACTGAATCATCAGAATAGTACAACTAATACAAAGTCAACAACAACAGCAACAAGAGTCTTCAGGTCTTTCGAGCTTGAGATAGTTGTGCTGAGGCTTAGTGGTTATTCTTTCGGAAGGTGTTCATCGTAAGCTGATTGAACAATCAGTTATTTCGGAATCGGAGATTGTCTTCCGAGTCATATGATATCTTCCGAAGCAATGGTTGTCTTCTAAAGGGATCTTGGTCAGCTAATGTCTTCCGATGTAGAGAAGTTTAGCGGTAGTTCTTTTTGGCAAATCGTTCGCTGTTAGTGTTCCGATGCTGAAGCAGTTCTTCAGTCAGAAGAGAGTGTCTTCTGAAGAGAAGCATCTGCGGTTGGTCAATCCGTGATTTTATTTATTTGTCTAGATTCAGCGGTTTTGCTCATCAGTCCTTATTTTCCAACAATCTCACTATAGACTGATGAAGCCAAAACCATTTATTTTTGTCTAAGACTCAGACCAATTTTATTTCTAAGAGTCCGCACATAGTTCAGGACTTCATATTCTGTATCAGCAGTATCTAGATTCATATGCTGCAATTCCTTCAGATCATTATTTGGTAGATTGAGAATTTCATCCCAATTTGAGAAGAAAGATCTAGAACCATTGTATCTCTCAATGATCATGCTCTTGGAGACATAGTCATAGAACCATCTCTTTATTCTAGTTCTGGAATTTTTGATCTAAGGAGGTTGGGACATAGAAGATAGACCCAAGGAGAGAGGAGCTCCAGCATGCCAGTGAATTATTTCTCTTCTTTTTTCTTGATCATTTGAATCAAGTATCTTCTTTACTATAGCATGCTATTGAGGCTCGTAGTGTCTCAGAAGATCAGGAAGAATTTTCTTTTCAACTTCAACCCAAGGTCTGAAGTTAACAGCAGATGGAGATTCTACCGACCCAATACCTAGGCTTCCCATAGGTGCATTTAGCAGGTGATCAAGCATTGAGCTTAGATTAGCATCCTTGAGCTGAGACACTATAGTGGGGGAGGATGAAGTGTCTTCTTTCCAAAGCTCAGGATGATCACTGTTCTCTCTTTTGAACTTTGACCATTCATCAAACAGAACATCATCTCTCCATCTTGTTATAGTGTTCTTTGGTACCCATTGATTTTGGATGAGGATGTATTTTATTCTTCTTCTCTGCTTAAAGGTCTTTTTCTTCTTGATGTCTTCCTTTATTCATTTGTACAGAAACTCAGCTTCATTCCCGAGGCTAGTGATATCCCAGTTGCTGAAGGTTTCAACTTTGTACTTACCTTCATTTAGCAGAAACTTGATCAGTTGCTCCCTCTTAGTCTGATAAGCTTTATTTTGCTGTTGATCCATCAAGGCTATTTGTTCCTAATAGGTCTTGGCCAGATCATCTTTTGAGAGATCAGTGGCTTCTAGATCAGCTAGGATCTTATTTTCCTTTTCAGTTTCTTTATGCTTTGTCTCTTGAAGGTCTTCATCAGAAGGGAATGTCCTTACAGGAGAATAGGATTCCTTCAGTGGAGAAGTTTGTGATTTTTCAGTATCTGCTGACTTTATTGGTGAGGGAACTATGGTGGTTTTGGGCAGGTCAGACTCATCGTCATCAGCCAATATGAGCCTTCTCTTTCTTGAAATAAAAGAGGCAATGGGCTGATCATCATTTAAGTCTGAGCATGGTTCTTGAACAGGGGTTAGAGGTTTCTGAGGTTTGTTATAGGGGGTTTTGAATTTTCTGGCCACACTCTTTTCTCTTCTGGAGAAAGACTGAGTAATTATGGGACTAGTTTTTGGCCAATTTTGGAAGCATTAAGAGTAGTAGGATGGGAGGTATGTGAGGATAGTTCTAGGAGGGTTTGAGAAGCATAATTTGGAGAAAGGGTAGGTGAGTTTTCTTTATTTGTGTGTAAGGGTGAGGAAGGGATAGATATGGCGGGAGAGATCTGTTTAAGGAAGATGGGGTTATGTTCAGATTGGACAGAGCCAGTAGGAATTGGTATGTCCTGAGTAATTGAGGCAAAGGAACAGGGGGCAACGGTTGTGGGTTTTATTGGCTTGGTAGGAGCTGATTTTGAGGGTTTGGATTTCCTGGATATCCCAGATGTTCCAATGTTTATTTGAGATGGAGCTTCCCTTTGTTTCTGCTCAGAGCTAGCCTTAGCAGTCTCAGTCTGAAAATGCTGATCAAGTGCTGCTTTGAGGAGTGCCTCCTGATTTTTCAATCTTATTTCCTTCATCCTCCTTTGCACAGTTTTATCTTCTGCCCTTTTGGCAGCTTGGGCTACAGACAAGAGCCTTTCATTCTCCCTCTTTTTGGCTTCATTAGTCTATTCCTTGAACCAGGGAGAATGAGGAGCAATCCCTGTAAGAGTATCTAGAAAACGAGTATGGTTAGATACTTCATTTTGTAAGGAGGAGACTTTGGAGTCTACTGAAATTTTCAGTAGATCTAGTTGTATCTTTTGAGTGCTGAGGAAATCTTTGGTAAAGTTTGCAAACAGGGTGGTGACATGGGAATTAGGAAGTGGGTTCAACACTTCTTGAAAAGCTTGGCCTAAGAAGGTAGGTATAGTAGAAGTAGGGGGAATGGTGGGGTACCTTCATGTGAAGTGCCTGCATGGGGATGTATTTGGTTTGCAAGACTTGGTTATTCAAGACTGTTGTGACTAACTCAGTGAGTTTGGCCACATTAGCCTGAATATGAGCAACAGAATCCGTCAACTCCTTTAATTTAAGATCTGATTCGTTTATCCTTTTACGGATATCATCCGAATCCTTGACTAATGAGTCAGTTTTATCATGACTTGAGTCCATCTTAGGAATGTCATGGACCCCTTTTTCTTGGTTCTGGGGATTTCCAGCCTCAGTTTCAAGAACATCATGGGTTGTTGCCATACGAGGAGTCTTATTGTCTGATCCATTCAGGTGAGATCCCATTGGGTTCTCATGTGAGATGGATGCTCCAGATATCTGATCATGATGTCTAGATGGACTGGACACCCTGATCTCATCCTCCTCTCCATGGGTAGGAGATTGATGAGTTTGAGCAAAGGTTTGATGTGACTATTCCTCTTTTGGTGAAGGGGGAGGAGAACCAAGTTGCTCAAATATAGAATCAATCTCATGGAGAACATGGGTAGTAGAGTGAGGCGTTTTTGTGGAGAAAAAGCAGAGATGTCCTTGGGAGAGTGGACTGCCATCTGACTATCAAGTGACACTTCAGTGGTTAGAGAGGGTTCCCTTTGGAGTACAACATCATCCTGTTGAGAGGATTGATGAGGAGCTGGATGGGGTAGAGATACTTGATGCATATGTGAGGATGGAGCAGATGTATCCAATTGTCCAGTGGGGACAGAGACATGTTCAGGGATCTCATCTTCCTGAACAGTCTTTTTGGGCTTTTTAGGTGTAGAGGCTTTGGTAAATGATTGGTACCTTTACAGGTGTGGAAGAGGAGGTGGATGTGGGTTCACCAAGGATGGTTGTGTCCTCAGTTTCATCCATGTGTCTTGCCTCGGTGCTCAACCTATTGAACACTTGTTTGTCAATGCTCTTGACAATAAAGAGAGGAGCAATATGACAAACATTATTAAGTTCAGCAAAAAGACAAGCCATCACAAACCTAGGATATAATAAAATATTGGGGCTCATTTGGTGATGCACCAAATGGTCAAAAATTATTTGAGACAAGTTGACCTTTTCATTGGACAAAACAACATACATGACATATTGCATGTCATGCGGCATTTCTCCCCAACTAGTCGTCTTTGAGAGAGACATTGTAAAATGGTGTGATACAGAAACTTGTACTTAGGGTAGAAGAAAGCTCTGTATAAGGTACTGTTTTTCAGGTCACCCTGATAATCACACTGAACAAAAACATTATGAAGGAATTTTAAACAGTGGTAGGTGCCTCGGTGTCAATTAGATTTAGGGCAACACTTATTTTGGAGGGGGTGAGGGTGACTTGGTGACCAGCAACCACCGAAGCGATGCTTTCAACAGAGTCATCCTTTGACACCAAGGTCGAGTTTGCCCAAAACTAATTTAGAGCAAATTCTAAGATAGGAGGATTGAGGATGAGAGCAGTATGAACGAAGGGGTTTACCAGAATGTCGATTACTTCGTCATAGTGAGGGTACTCAGAAGACTTAACAAGGTAGGCTCCGAGGTTATGAATCGACTTGGTTTTCAAATCTTCAAACGCCATTCGAAGAGCAGTCATAAGTGCAAAGTGTAATTACAAATTTTTACCTCAAGTTTTAGAGAAGTAAAGACAGAAAAGTGTAACCGTTGCAAATAAGTGAAGTTTCAACTAAGAAAAACCATCACTGCTTACAACTTATCGAGATTTTTACCATTGGGTTTTTACCTATTGGATGAACCTGTGAGCAAGAACAAGGAAGAAAAATGACAAATGAGTACGTTCATGCACACCCTGATGTACAGACAAAGCTTCGTAAGGAATGAAGCCTGGTCCTAAGCCGTTACACTATCATCATGAGCATCAAGCTCAGACGGAGTCAGTGTAAGTGCTCCGAGCCAGGCGACATGCCTGACAAGCGATTGTGCTTCACCATAAGCAACATTATGAAATTCTGAATTTTGAAAGGGAAGTTATCTTGATGAAAAGGATATCAAGAAACTTTTCAAGGATTGGTGAAGAACTTAAGAAGATAACCACCGACATAAATAAGGAAAGAATGATCAGTGGTCATTTGAAGTAAGAGGGATAAAATGGTAAAATAAGAAGATATTGTCGAGCCGTGAGAACAATTAATGAGTGTCTATTCAATTAATTGTAAGGGGTCTAATCTTTCAGAGTGATTAGTGACGGTCAAATCAGGCGTAATTATCAAGAGATTGATAACTACACAGAGAAGAAAGGTTTAACCATGGAAGATCATTTAACCTCAGAAGAGTCTTATCTTCGGAAGAGGTTTAACCATGGAAAATTTACAAGGTTAAAAGTCTCGGAAGGAATGGAGACCTCGGAAGAGGTAGAAACCACGGAAGGTTTAAAGTGTAACAACGGATGGTTATAACCGTGGAGAGATATGAAACAGTGGCTAGCATAACCATTGATCCTATCCTTGTTTTGGGATAAACACTGAGAGAAAACAAGGTTGCTCTATCAGTGGTTTATCAAGTTCCGTTGTTAGGACAATTCTTGAGAATTATCCTTTTATATACTTATTGTAAGGTTTAAGAAACATATTCTCAACCATAATTATTTATTAGCTCATATTTATCTTTCCTAATTTGGCCACAAACTTAGAAAAGGTTGAAGAGTCCAAAGGTTTGGTAAATATGACTGCTATTTGGTCACTTCTAGAAACATGTTCTGGGACAATTAGTCCCTTTTCAAAACAGTTTATAATAAAGTGACGCCTTGTTTCTATGTGTTTGGTATAGAGTGATAGACCGGATTTTTTATTATATTTTTGGCAACTTCGCTGTCTATTAGGAGAGGTGTTTTTAGTTCTGTTTTCCAAAATCCAACAGTTGGTATTGTAACCAAAGGATTTAGGCAGTGCAATGAGCTGCTGCAATGCACTCGGCTTCAGTAGTTGAATTTGACTCCGAAGTTTGGTTTTTGCTTTTCCATGACACTAAACAATTTGCAAAGAACTGACATCCTCCTGAAGTAGACTTTCTAGTGAGCAAGCATCCAACATAATCACTATCTGAAAAACCAACAAGCTTGCAAATTTGGTTAGCAGGATACCAAATACCTAGCACAGGAGTGCCTTTAAGATATATGTATATCCTCTTCACAAATGAGAAATGGGATTGTTTAGAGGCAGACTTGTATCTTGCACAGACACATGTTTCATACATGATGTATGGCCTTGATGCAGTAAGATTCATTAAAGATCCAATCATGCACCTGTAGAGGGTTTGATCTACAGGTTCACCATTTTCATCTGGACTTATTCCCAATGCGGTTGCCATGGGGGTAGAAATTATTTTGCAATCATTCATATCATAATTATTTAGAAGATCCTTGACATATTTAGATTGATGAATGAAAGTCCCATTGGGGGGTTTGTTTGACTTGGAGTCCTAAAAATATTTTTAGTTCACTTAAAGCACTCATTTCAAACTTAGAAGACATTAATTTAGAAATTTGTTCACACAAGGAAAGTTTTGTTGATCCAAAAATGATGTCATCGACATAGATTTGGACCAGCAAAAGTTCCTTGTCTACCCTCTTGATGAACAAGGTCTTATCAGTGGTTCCCCGAGAAAATTTATTTGAAAGAACAAATTGAGAAAGAGTGTCATACCATGCTCTAGGTGCCTGTTTCAGACCATAAAGTGTTCTGTCTAGTCTGTACACCCAATCAAAATGATGAACATCATCAAATCCTAGAGGTTGACAGACACAGACTTCCTCCTTTATTGTTCCATACAGTAATGCACTTTTTATATCCATTTGAAATACCTTTATGTTGTGGGATATAGCAAATGCTAGGAAGAGATTGATGGCTTCTAGTCTGGCCTCAGGGGCAAAGGTTTCATCATAATCGATGCCTTCCACTTGGCACTACCCTTATACTACCAATCTGGCTTTATTCTTGACTAAAATTCCTCTATCATCTGTTTTATTTCTAAATACACATCTAGTTCATGTGGGGTAGTTTCCTGCTAGCAAGGGGCAGAGAGTCCAAACATTTTTCCTTTTGAACTTTAAAGTTCATCTTGCATAGCCTCCACCCAATTATTATCTTTAAGAGTTTCCTGATATTTGGAGGGCTCAATTTGGGACAAGAAGGCTTCATGAAGATAAAATTTGGAAATCTGGCTCCAAGTTTGAACACCCATACCTAAATCACCTAAGATCTACTATAATGGATGATTTCTGTTGAAGGGAATGATGTCCAAACAATTATTTGTAGAGGCAGCATCGGAAGAAGATGAATTTTAGTGAGACCAAGAGAGTTTTCCTGAGAGGAAGCATAAACACGTTTAGGAATATCTACAGGTACATTATCCAAAGCTGGGGATAAGGGAGTAGATATTTTTTCATCTTGATCTTGAGGATTTATTTGATAAGAAGGGATCGATGTAAAGAAGTGAGATACTGAACATTGCTCAAGAGAGGATAAATCTTTAGAGGTTTTACACGAATCTGAAGAAGGAGAAGAGGAAGAGGTAGGAGAAGTGTAGGTGAAGCTTTTAATATCAAAGAGGTTGTCAGGAGCAGATGGGAAAGAGGAAGTTGATGCAGACTCATTGAATTTAACATTAATGGTTTCCTCAACAATTTTGGTCCTGAGATTGAAAGCTCGGTAAGCTTTAGATGTTTGAGAGTATCCAACAAAATATCCAGAGTCAACTTTAGCATCAAACTTGAACAAAGAGTCTTTTGTGTTCAAAATGAAACAAGGACACCAAAAAACCTTGAAGAAAGAAATGAGAGGTTTTATGTTATGAAGGACTTCATAGGCAGTCTTATAATGTCTCTTCACAATGTGAACTCTGTTTAATACATCACAAGCAGTGTTTACTGCCTCAGCCAAGAAGGATAAAGGTAATCCTGAGTCTGCAAGCATAGTTCTTGCAGCTTCAATAAGTGTCCTATTCTTTTTTCCACAACTCCATTTTGAGCAGGAGTTATAGAAACACTATATTGTCTAAGGATTCCTTTAGAGATGCAGAACTTATCAAGAACATGATTCTTAAATTCTGTACCATTATCACTTGTAATTTTCTTGACAGGAAGACCAAATTGTCTTTCAAGTTGAGTGATAAGGGCAATTATTTTATTAGAAGTCTCGTCTTTGCTGGAGAAAAAGAAGGTTCAACAAAATCTTGAGTAGTCAACCACAACAACTAAGCAATATCTCTTTCTTGTCAAGCTGGCTACTTTCACTAGACCAAACAGATCCATATAAAGCAGATTGAGACAGTTAGTTGATTTGGATTCCTAAATAGACTCATGTGATGTTTTATGTTGCTTTCCCTTTAAACAAGACTCACACTGACCTTTAAAGTGAAATTCTTTAGAGGGCAATCCTCTTACTAAAGAAAGGGTAGAAAGCTTGTGAAGAGTTTGATGGTTAAGGTGACTGAATCTTCTGTGCCAAAGGGCAGTTTCAGAAGACGATGCTTTGGCTATCGAACATGTGGGAGAAAATGTTTGAGAGTCATGTCTATAACATAGACATTTCCACTTCTCTTAGCCGTTAGCAGAGTGTGTTGATCAATTAAGATCTTTATTTTTGAATTTATTTCAGGAGAAAGAATTATACAACTGTCCTTGGTGAAAAATGAACTATAGTTCTTGTCCTCTAACTCAGAAGCACTCAAGAGATTAAACTTGAGGTTTTCAATTAAGTTTACATCTTTGAAGTGCAGTTTTCCATTAAGGACAGAACCAGGCCCTACTATCCAACTCTTTGCATTGTTTCTGAAAGAAATAGATCCCCCATTCTTTGGAATGAAGTTATTTAAGATGGATCTGCATCCTGTCATGTGCCTAGAGCCTCCACTGTCCACATAACACAGATGATTTTTGTTTGAAGAGGGTCTCTGCACATGAGGATCAAATGCAATAAGTTAGATATAGGTCATTATTTATTTTTAGAAGAAAGAGGTGAACATTTTTAGAAGATTATTTGTTTTGCTACGAGTTATTAGGAACCAAGAGTCACCGTGGTATAAGAAGATGGTGTACCAAGAATGGATGGTCTAGGAGATGCAAATAGAGGAGAAGACATGTGAAGAGATGAATGGGTGTTAGGTCTTATTGCACTGTTAGCTGATGGTCTATTAGCTTTCTTGGACTTTTTCATCTTATTGGGGAGATTCCATTTAGATGAAGAAGCCTGTTCAGCTTTCAGTTTTTAAGCATTCAGTCTATCTCTAGCGTTCTCCAAGGGAGTTTTTGTCTAGCAGTTTTCAGTGGTGTGATTGTATTTGAAACACTTCAGACAAGCAGGAGATAGTGAAGAATAGTTAGGAATGAATGGCTTATTTGCCTTCATTATTTGATAAGGTGGGTGCGGATGAGAAGGTGGGAATTTAATGTCAACCATGGGCCTCTTTCCTTTGTCAAGATAGGCCACAGGGTTGTACCGTCTGAACTTTGAGTAGAGCTCATGGCTAGAGCTACCTTAGTTTGTTCAGAAGAATTATTGTTGTGATCACTTTCCAAGTGTGTCTTTTCCAGTTTTTCCACATTAGTGTCTGTGGGATATAAAAAAGTTGGAAATATCTAGGTTGATACACTCTTGGAGGTGTGATCTTTATTGCTGGAATTTCATCAGGGAGAAAGGCAGGGGTTAGAGGTTCAAAAGCAGTTTCATTTATTTTACTGTTAATCGGGGCATAGTCCTCTGGAGGACTAGTGTGATTGTACCTGATTCCAAACTTAGCCTTACTGTGAACTTGCATACCCAGAAGCATTTTGAATCCTTTGCAGGATTCGACCCACTTTTCACACCTGACTTTGGTTTGAGAGAGTTCATCTCTACAAGCCGCATATTTTTCATTTTACAAATCAAATAAAGCTTGTAGGTTGGATTTTTTAGTTTTTAAGATATAAATTTGGCTATCTTTACTCTTTATTAACTTTTCTACTTCTGAATTTTTATTAGCTAATAGTTGCTCCAAGTCTTGATTTATTATTGAAGCAACATATTGGCTTTCTTTAATTTTGCAAAAGCATCAATGCACGCATTTGTGAACAGTTTTTCAAGAGTAGAAGAGGATACCTTAGCATCAAAAGATTCTGCTTCAAATTGATCCGAAGGAGCGGAATCTTCACCAACAGCCATAAGAGCAAATTTTGTTGGCTCAAAAGTGATGAGTGCATATCCTACATCTTCAGGCAAGCTGCTCCAGGCTACGTACTCTTGGGCAAAAAGAGCCGGTTCACTACAAGATGAAGACTGTACTGAATTTATTTGTGAAGGAGATGGTGCAATAATCTGAAGAGGGGCAGGGGTGAGCTGGTTCATGCTACCATTGGCAGCTTGTACATATTGTACATTGGTAGAAGGAGAATTTTGTACAATATGATCTGTCTCCTGAGAGTTGTTGTGCCTTTTAAAATATGATGAAGAAGAAGAAGAAGAAAAAGGTGCGGTAGAAGTATGTGAGTGTGTGTTTGGAAAAATCACATACGGTGAAGAGTTAGAGTTGGGAGCATTTTTGCATTCCCTGGCAAAATGTCCACTGCCATGACACCTGTAGTATTGGACTTTAGCCTTATTTAGACCAATCCCGGTTTTCCCATGGATACCAAGAAATTTTCTTCCTGTCCTCTTGTAGAACTTGTTAGTTCTCATGCTCAAGAGGGCAAGTTGATGAAGGATATCCATCTCTTCCAAGTCATCACTTGGAATCTGATGGAGATCATCCATGATAAAACACAGATGGTTAGAAATGAGAGAATGGTCATCACAAGAAGAAGAAGAGGTGATGCCAGTAGTTATGTCAATGTACTCTTCATAACCCATATCATTTGTCTCAGAGTTATCACTAAGAAGAGTTGTTTTCCCTTGAACGTACTTTTCAATTGATTTACCAGACTTTATTAGTTTTCTTTCTTGGTCAATCTCCCACTCAAAAGTGACCAACTTACCATGGAGTTGGGTAAGTGAGAGTTTGCTGAAGTCTGGCGAAGATCTCATGACTATGGAATAAGTTTCCTATTTATCAGGAAGAGACCTCAAGAATAGATTAAGAACATAAATAGCGGGGTATACTTGACCAGCTAATTTTAGTTCACTTGAGAGAGAAATGAACCTTTCAAATTGCTGAGTCAGTGACTCATTATTTAGTTGGCAGAATGACTCATGCTGTTGAGCCAATATCTCCCTAGTATTGGCCACAACATCTTCGGTACCACCGAACTGCTCTTTTAAAGCATCACATAAGTCCTTAGCAGACTCGTGATGAAGAAGACCAGAATATATTTCATTTGGGAGGGCCATAGCCAGTTGAGCATGTGTTTTTGCATCAAGCTCCAAGTTCTGGAAGTCTTCTTCGATGTTGTGCCGAGGATCCTTAGGGACATGGTCTCTGGTCTTTGTGTCCAAGACCATTGTTTTATGAGGTCTGAACATTACAGACTTCCAACATCCAGTATGATTATTGCACAAGAAATGTAACATCCTTCTCTGCCATATATTATATTGATACCTTACCAAGATTGGTGGCTTAGTGGCAGAACTGGTATTATGAGGGTCTAAGGTGAATTTTTCTGCTATAGGTTTACAAACAGTTATGAGTAAATCAAAGAGTGATGAGTTCTCAAGGTAGTTTGTTAGAATGGTTTTTGAACACAACTTAGTTCAAAACCAAACACCTGCAAATTTTAAAAAGTAGAAAAGCAGAAGAAGCAGAACACAGAAAACTAAACAACAAGATATAAAAGAGAGCATTAAGTTTTAGTCTTGATGGTTAAACCAAGACTAAGGACAAGGCTCTGATACCAATTGTTGAGAAACTCGGGGAGGCTGTTTAACCAGGAACAAAGACTTTAGACACTTGGTCAAAGCTTTGGTATTAGCTCCCTCTAAAGTTTTGCAAAAAGTTATTTTCGTTGTTTAGTTTCTGCTAGAAAGAGAGAAGAACAGAATAAAACCATAAGGAATTTTGGGGTAAGTAAATTCAAATTTCTCAAGGAATGTTGGGACTTAAATACCCAACATTCAGATTTACAAGACAAGAAATAATAAGACAAATAGCTAAAATTGTTACAGACACTGAATCATCAGAATAATACAACTAATACAAAGTCATCAACAACGGAAACAAGAGTCTTCAGTAGTCTTCAGGTCTTCCGAGGTTGAGATAGTTGTGCAGAGGCTCAGTGGTTATTCTTTAGGAAGGTGTTCATCGGAATCTGATTGAACAATCAGTTATTTTGGAATCGGAGATTGTCTTCCGAGTCATTTGATATCTTCCGAAGCAATGGTTGTCTTCCGAAAGGATCTTGGTCTAGTCTTCCGATGTAGAGAAGTTTAGCGGTAGTTCTTTTTGGCGAATCTTTCGCTGTTAATGTTCCGATGCTGAAGCAGTTCTTCAGTCGGAAGAGAGTGTCTTCTGAAGAGAAGCATCTGCGATTGGTCAATCCGCGATTTTATTCATTTGTCTAGTAATCAACTAAATAATCGATACATTTTCAAAACTAATTAAACACAACCACCTTCGCAACATCCCTCTGAGAAGAACAACACCAAGAACCCCTTTGAGTTGCTCTCAAGCGTTGCATCGATTTAATACCATCTCAAAGCGAGCGACAATCAAACCCCTCCTAATCGTAATCAACTCAAGTAAGTCTTAGATGCATTATAGTCATTATTTTCATAAGGAATGAAAACCCTAACATTCTAGTGGCTCACAAGCTCGCGATTGATTGAATATGATGGAAATCAGAAATGGGGTTCATCTGATTTCGGGAGATGGATCCTTAGCATATAACAATAATGTCACACCCTCAATTTTCAACAAACGGAATCATACTATTTGGGACGTGACAAACCAGGATCTCAGATCATTAGACATAACGAAGACCTCTATATGATTTTCAAACATACTTTGGTCTTAATTTGTAAAATCAAAGTTTAACATTTGCGGAAGCGTTTGAAAACTAATAATAGAAAGTAACTATAGCAAAACCATAAATACAATGTTCAATGTTTTAAATCAACAACTAAAGTAAACTGTATCCATGAGACTCAACGTCCTAGTCCCTGCTTGTCCTTGCTTGTGCCTTAGTGTCCTGAGAAAACATGTAAATCAAGTCAACACAAAGGTTGGTGCATACACAGGTTTGTATGAGTAATCACAAATGTTTGAATCAATTGTTTGAACAAGCTGTTTGTAAATAATGTTTGCAGATCACTTAATCACACATTGCATAGTCATGATAGCTAGTCATTGTACTATTTACATAAGTGGTCGACACCGAAGCTGACTGTTTAAATGTTTGATAGCCTTTTCCCTATTGTCTAGCATAAACAATAGTAATGTGTGTTTGGTCAGTTAAACACTTGCGTAGATCCCATCTACCAAGTGAGGTTTGTCAAACCCAATAGATCTATCTTCAACTACCACGCTTTGCATTACGGCAAACTAAACGGTTCGATAATGTTAGGCTTTATAATGCTATGTTCGCACTTATAGTAAATAGCTAACTCATGCAAGTGATATGTGTCTAAAAGTGTTTGTTGCACATGTTTTCTCCCCCAAAACGGTTAAAATAAGAAAAGGGGTCGTGTACGCACCTTTGAATGAGGGTAGAATGATCAAACACACGTGCAGCCGCGTAGATAATCCTCTACGAAGAATCTGTGTTTAAACAATTATGTTGTGTTATTTCGGGATGTCATTTTGTGTTTGAAATCACATACGTGTCAACACACGTATGTTAGGGTGTTAGAAATGTGCATACGTATGTACGCGTAACTTTGAAATCGTTTAATAAAATCATATAATCGTTTATGATTTTATTTAAATAAGCATAATTATACGCGATTTCGTTTTCGGGTTAAAATGTGAATTTTATCATCTTATTCGGTTCGGGATCTCGTTACGGTCTCAACGCAACTCGAACCAGTCAAAACGGAGTTATAATGAAGGAGTTATGATAAAATCACTATAAATGATTTAAAAACTCAAAAACCAGCAGAGGCCGGGTTCGAACCCGCGACCTCTACCTTTTAGCACACACACCTCACCATCTCATCTGTTTGAAATGTCATTAACAGATTTCATTTGAAATGGTTTTAACAAATAACGTCGGGTTTCCCCTTTGTCTTACTATAGCCGAGGCAATTCCTACCCAAATGGTCCCCGATTCGAACCCGATTGAACCCAAAACCTTAGGGGTTTTGTTTCTAAGATTCAACCGACTCCGTATATGGTCTTAATTCGAAACATAATCCACCATAACCTGATTAATCAGACATTAACATTTTTGAACTGAAGTTCTCAAACCCCAACTCAAAGTCGTTCAATTCCTTAATGTGAGTCCACGAAATCATAGAGTTTTCATTGAGTAGGGATTTTCGAAACTATCTGTAGAGGTTAATTTGGTTTTTATAAACATTTGCATAGAAATCCCCAAAGCGTTTTTAACTCAAGAACCCTAAACCCAATCTCAAGCAATTCGATGTTGTTATATAAAATTGATACAGCTTTAACCTTAGTCGGAACCTTCTGAAAGTTAAGGAACCATTTAATTTGATTCTCAAACTCCATTTCATGAAAACCCCCAATTCGTTTTATTTCAAAAACCCTAGTAATCAAAGTCATACTGTTCGTTGTTAGAACACCAAATTGATAAATGGTGTTGCTTAGTCGGCATCTTCTGGAACTAAGGTACCATCGAATTTGATTTTTAATTTCATTTTGTTAAAAACCCCCAAATCGTTCCACCACATGAACCCTAGTAATCGTGATCATAGAATTCGTGATATGGTTATGAAATTGACAAAGGTTTTTCCATTAACAGAGAATTTCGAATCTCTTTGTAATGTTTAATTAGATTAACAAGTTCATTTGATCCAAAACCCCCAAATGCGATTATAAGATAAACCCTAGAACTCGAATCCATTCAAGTTGATGATGACAGTTGAAATTAACATAGGGGTACACTTAATCGCCCATTTTAGAAGGTGTAGGAGAGATTTCTTACCTTGTTTGATATCGAATTGTAGTAGATCAACTTTAGGCTTGAGTTTTGGTCGCCCCTTGATCCAATTCGTTGATCACAGCTTCTAGGATTCAATTGTTGCTTGTAATCTCTTCTAAGTGTGCCGACTAGTGTCTCACTATGTTTGATTTCGTGCAAAATGATTGAATTTCATGGTTTTGATAACTAATAGTAACGGTTTCGGCCCTTGAGATGATTTCTTGATTAATTCGCTGAGTTAATGGCTCCATAACGTATGTTGCTTGTTATTAATCATCAATGTGATGATTATAACTGATTTAATTCAGTTAATTAAAGTGTGACAACTCAATTTCGGATTTCTCTCAAGCTTATGAACGAATTTTGACTAAATAAAGTCAAAATTACTTAATTTCACTAATTATAAGTTAAATCTTTGTAATTAAAGGATTTCTAAACTTGTTTTGATCACTTTTAATCTTTCTAATTTGATTTCGTATCGTTTCGTGTCATTTTCTGTTAATTTTTGTTAACGGGGTTAACCCGAAAAGTCGGATTGTCACAAATAATTTGATTGAGTTTCTTTCAATGAGCAACACACCATCCTAGCTGTAAGATTTCGTGCACGTGTGTTTGGTGTGGGCTTGAAATCCGCCCGGTGCGAGTATAAACAGTTTTGTTGTTTTAAGCCCTTTCAGCCTTTTTTATAAAAATAATAGGAAAACGAATCTAGAAATCTTAAAAGTGATTTTTAACATCTTAGTTAAATGAAATAAAATTTCATATATATATAGGGGATGGTTCCATTGTTAACCCTCCCTTTTTGCGATAACCCGTTTTAACCCAACATTTTTGCTCGAATCTTTGTTTCTTTTTCCATGGTTTTTGTTATACATAAATAGGGGGGTTTCTTTTTTATGTTTTTTCTAATTCATCACCGTTTAGAAATTATTTACAAGTGTAAGTAAGTGTAAGTTACTTACACTACACTTACTTACACTTGTAAATAATTTCTAAACGGTGATGAATTAGCAAAAACACAAAAAAGAAACCCCCTATTTATGTATAACAAAAACCATGAAAAAAAAACAAAGATTCGGGCAAAAAATGCCGGTTAAAACGGGTTATCGCAATAAGGGAGGGTTAACATTTGATCCTTCCCCTATATATATATATAGGGAGATGATCAAATGTTAACCCTTTCTTATTGCGTTAATCGAATAACTACATCATATTACTTTGGGGTCCACATTAATGTAAATCTAATGGTTGTGCTTTTTATATTTTTTAATGGATATAGGGCCCACTTACATTAATAAAAAAATAAAAAAAAAACCTACACCTTTAGATTTACTTTAATGTGGGCCCCAAAGTAATAAGATGTAGTTATTCGGTTATCGCAATAAGGAAGGGTTAACATTCGAACCGTCAAAATAGAAAAAACTACAACCATTTGATTTACTTTAATGTGGGCCCCAAAGTAATAAGATATAGTTATTCGGTTAACGCAAAGATTTGGGCAAAAAACGCAAAAAATGCAGGGTTAAGGGTTATCTCAATAAGGAAGGGTTAACTTTAATATCGGTATTCTAACATCGGAGTTTCCTAGAAGTGTTCAAATGATAACTCACTCTTAAAGCAATAACCCTATAGCTGTAATCGAGTCGAGCCGAGCCGAGCTGAGCCTGGCCTTGCTCCAGCTTGGCTCGTGGATTTTCGAGTCAAGCCCGAGCCGAGCCGAAATTTCTTTCGAGCCAAAAATTCTGGCTCGAGCTCGGCTAGTAAAATACCCCGAGCCACGAGCTAGCTCACGAGCGGCTTGTTTTTTTTCCTCTACCTTACACGTATATAATTTAATATATAAAATCTAATATATATAAAATCCAATACATACACACATATATATATATATAATTATATATAAAATCTAATATATCTATATATATATATATATATATATTATACATGTATAGGGGATGGTTCCATTGTTAACTGTCTCTTATAGCGTTAACACGTTAACCCTGACGTTTTTTGGTCGAATCTTTGTTTTTTTTTGTCATGGTTTTATTATACATAAATAGGGGGGGTTCTTTTTTGTGTTTTTGCTGTAACATCACTGTACTTCAGGTTGTCCGTACATATGAACGACTGTACTGTTACCACCTGATATGATAAGTATTAATGATAATAAATTATTGGATGATATTATTGATAATTGGTATACATATTGAGAACATATTATACGTGTAAACCATGGGAAGTTTAGTTGTAACCCAACTAAACAGAACCAGAAAGTTTATCGCAGTTGAATTCACGGATAATAGATTATTGGTTTGGGAATGGAAACGAATTAGGAGTTGGTTGTTGTTTAGTTGCTAAACATAGTCAAGGACACATGGCCATGGTTTATCGAAATAGCGGTGGGACGGTGGCTGGGGTGGTTGCGACTGACCCCTACATATGCCCTATACATATGCATATTTCGGTCTATTATGGATGTGTGAGTGATATGGTTTAGTGGGTTCTGGACTGGGATTAATAATATTAAAGATAATGAGATAATGAAAGCATTATTGGAAATGATTACGCGATGGTGAGGTTACGATTATAGAATTATTAACTTAATAATTTATTCGCGTGGATGACGATTCACACAAATATAATTATTGAGAATAATATTTTGAAACGATATTCCATAAACCGTAAATCGAAACGAAATACGATACGAACGTCGGATTCGAAAAGGTGACGATCTTTACGAATACGTACGTAAGTAACGCGTTTCGACGATATAATAAAATAATATATAACGATATCAAATTAATAAAAGGAAATTAATAACGTTTATTAGGAATCACAATCTAAAACAAACACGAATAAACTGTTTTATTTAAACAAATTAATTAACGAGATACAACTGAATCGCTTTTACGAAACAAACTAATTAAAAGCGTTTTATTATATTAAAACATAATTATTTAAAAGGGTTTTAATTTAAATATAATTTACGAGGAAAACCGAACATTGTATAAGTTTTATTGCGAGATAAACGAGACCGAACGCCCGGGATTTCGTGGGTAGTTAAAGAAGAAGGTCATCACCTTCTTCTTCATTTCAATGAAACCTTTCTCTCTCTAAAACACCCATTCACGTCCCTACTCTCACTCTCTAACTTCTCTTTAGATTATCTCCTTCAATTCTTGACGAAATTAGGGGTGTTCATCGGTTCGGTTAACGGTTTATTCGGTTCGGTTTAATCAGTTTTCAAAAAAAAAATTCTCTAACCGTTAACCGAACCGAACCAAATTTGGGAAGTGGTTAACCGAACAAACCGAATTCAACCAAACAAACCAATTAAAAACCAAAAAACCGGTTAAAACCGAATAAACCGATCCGAATAAACCGAATTCAACCGAACAAACCGAATTCAACCAAATAAACCGAATTCAACCTTATATATAATTAATAAAAATATAAATTTAAATATAAATTCGGTTTAATCGGTTAACCGAATAAACCGAACAAACCGAATTAAAAAAAAAAACTTAAAACCTTTAACCGAACCGAAAACTGAATTCGGAATTCGGATACGGTTTGGAACCGAACCGAAAACCGAATTCAGAATTCGGTTCGGTCTTTTTCGGTTACGGATACGTTTCGGTTATCGGTTTTAAACGGTTTTCGGTTTTTCTGAACACCCCTAGACGAAATCACGAGATCTTGGTGCCTAAACGACCACACGATCGAGGAGAACAAGAATCTACAAAGAAATCCAATGTTTAGCAGCTGATTCGAGGTAGATCTTGAGTTTTTCTTTTTGTTTCTCACTTTATCCATACCCGGTTTGCATCTACAAGCTTTAAACGAATTTTATGTTTGAAAAACCTTAAAACGAGCTATTAGGGACTGGTAGGAATAGTGGGTTGAATCTGCAACAGGTTATGTTAGAAGATGGTGATGATGAACGCCCAATGATGTGCAGGTTCGTGGGCTGCTATAGCCGAACCTGTAACCATGAGTATGGAGGGGCCGAACCTACATGGTTCGTGGACTTGGCTCTGAAAACCCTAGTTGCCGAACCCTTTTAGTTTCCAGGTCTTAGCCTTGACCAAACCTTCAGCGGACATAGCCGAACCTTTTTTCATGACCCCACGAACCTCCTAGGAGCCGAACCTTCCCTATGGGCGAACCTAGCATCTAAACATGGTCCAGCCGAACCTAGCTCTCTGCAGCGAACCTCGGCTAAGTTTCTGCATGGCACGAACCTCTCACATGTTAGCCGAACCCTAATGTCCCAGCCGAACCTTTACCTTGGCAGCGAACCTTATCATGTGCACTCAACCGAACGAACCTACAACTTGGCCGAACCTTTGGGAGACAAAGCTGATAGCGAACCTTGGATCAACACACTCTTGGCCGAACCCCAATAACCTAGCCGAACCCATGAGCCGAACCTAAGGGGGAAACTAGAATAGGTTCGTTGGTTATGGCTAATAAAAACATAGGAATTAACTAGGGTTAATGGGTAGCCAAAGACCATGTGGAAATCAAATTATATGTTATACATGCATGAGAAATTTTGAGTTACCACCTACCTTTAATGATATCAACTTTAAATTATAATATTTTGTAGAATGTGAACATTTATGAGAATGATATAAACATAATCTCTTAAAAATCTCGAACCTGATTTTTTTATATATAATTTAGGTTAAGGTGGTTAACAAATTGATTATGCATGTATAGTTATGTATATGATTAAGGTTATCCCTTTTAAATATACATATTTGTGATGAGACATATGAAATCTCATGAGTTTCTCATTATCATTTAATCAAGGAAAAAAACTAGCAAGACCGAAATACATCGAAATATCAATTAACTATAAAACGCTTGAGTTGTTTAATTGAGTTAGATAGAATAAACCGATGTAAGGAAACATTTAATGGTTTAAAGTGAAACACTTATAAACATTAAATGGTAACATAACGTGTATACTTATGATTATGAAACACACGATAATTACAGATTTGTGAAGTCTTTTGGTTTTACATACGCGAGCGCGTATTATACGAAAACACAGATTGTAAGGACTCAGGTGAGTTTTCATAACCTCCTTTTAAACTATTTTGTTTTAAACTCGTAGTTGGAACATGTATACCAGATTTTCATATTGTCTTAATACCACATGATGACACTTGTTTATTGTTATGATATTCACATTATTGGATTATCATAATTCCATGAATCGTTGCTGTTGACTTCGGTCATACGCGATGGTTGCATGTATTGTCACTATTCCATGAATCGTTGCTGTTGACTTCGGTTGTACGCGATGATTGCATGTATTGTCACCATTCCATGAATCGTTGTTGTTGACTTCGATCGTACGCGATGATTTCATGTATTGTCGCCATTCCATGAATCGTTGCTGTTGACTTCGGTCATCCGCAATGATTGCATGTATTGTCACGTGCATTGCCACAACTCCGTGTGTCATTGTCATTGACCTTGGTCATTCACAATAATGCATGTATTGTCACTTACACTAATTGAGAATATTGTTGATTGAGATTGATTGAATGTATATGTGATTGATTACCTATGATTACTTGAGATATGTGATTGTGTGTTTGTGATTATGTTTGGAATATCTCGCAGGTATTCATGTGGATTTTCTCAGAAAACTATAAACTTTTACAGTCATTTGTAAAATATTTCTAAATATAAAAACTTATGATTACTCACCAACTACTTTGTAGTTGACACTTGATTTTCTACATGTTTCAGGGAACGAGGAGAAATAGGTAGGGCAGAGTAGCTCTACATCTTTTGGACTTCATCATATAGGACTCTTGGACTTAGCTAAAATTAACTGGATTACTGAAGACTAGTACTTAGTTAATTTAGCTAATCTTTTGTGTAATTGATTGTAATTAAATCATGACGAACATGATTTTTGTGTAAACATTTATTTGATTTGATTGATATGTGATGATGTATACTTAGATGCCCATGAGCTTTTGAACAATCTATACATCCCTCATGGCATCCCGGCGTTTCCGCCATCGGTCGGGGTGTTACAGATTGGTATCAGAGCCCGGGTTATAGGGAATTAGGTTACTAGAAATGGTTGACCTAGTCTATAACCGTAGGATACCCTAGTATGAATTATTTCATACACTAGTTAGTATATTCAGGATTTCATGCTTATGTGTTTATTACATGTTAACTGAACTCCTGCTATATATATGATTCGCATATATTACTTGCTTACTTGTGCCCTAATGATTCAGTAAGGACATGCACGTGGTGTATCGTAAAGGTGGTGGGATGTTGGCTGGGGGCATTTGCGACTGACCCCTACATATGCCCTATATATATACCATTTACGGTACATTAGGCGGATGTCAGTATTGAAGAATAAGGGAACTACCCGTTTGGGAAATTAACTGCTTAGGAAATTATTTGCTTTAGGAATTACTTGTTTGATCTTTGATCACCAGACAAGGACACACTCGTGGTATACTACAAAGGTGGTGGGACGGTGGCTGGGGCAGTTGCGACTAACCCCCACATATGCCCTATACATATACCATTTGTAGTATATTGGGGGTATGTCAGTGTCAGGAACTTAGGATATTACTAGGAATTGCTGGGAAGGTTGTTGATGGTATGTTGGTAAAGTTTGGTTTGGATTGACATATTGGGCGATCATATTTGATGAATACATGTAAAATCACTTATGAACACACTTATTGGACACGTGGGGTGTTACACTTAGGATCAACGAACACTTAGTGATAGACTGAAGACGTAGATGAAGATATAGACACTTGGTGAAAATATGAACACATAGTGATGATACTAACACTTGGTGATGGTATGAACACTTGATGAGAATAAATTATCGGGAAAATATGAACACTTAGTGATAATAAGAGCACTGAGTGATGATATGAACCCTCATTGATAATTATGAACATTGAGATTTGGTATGGATTTTAGTGAACTTAGACAGTAAGGGAACTTAATGTCAGGTGAACTTAGACATTAGGTGAACTTAGAAATAGGCAAACCTACATGTCAGGTGAACTTAGACATTAGGCGAACCTAATTGTCCAAGGGAATTAGAGACCACTTCACTCAAAATTATCCTACCTAGGATAAGGTTTGTGAAGTGATATTATGGTAAGATACATGATACACCCTAAATTCTAACAAGGGCATAATCGTGGTGCAATGCAACGGTGGTGGGACGGCGTATGAGGCGACTACGGTCAAATCTATGTATGCCCTATATATAAGCTTGTTGCACTACATCGGGAGGTTATCAGTGTTGGTATAGGGTGGAAAATGTTTGAAACTTAGGGCTAGTAATTTATATTAGATATGACCAACTAGGATGCGTTAGTATAAAAATAGGAAATTAATACTTTGATATGAGTTTAATGACTGATAGGAGAAAAATATAGTTCCTATATGAAATCTTAACTGTTGAAATGGACTCATTTGACCATTGTTTGTGTAACTTACGTTGTAAACGGTAGTAACATGTTTCTAATCTCTTCAGCAACATGCCGCCGCGCCGTCACAACGAGGATGATACAAACCTGAAAAATGGGGATGCTAACAACAGTAATGCCAACTCAGGCATGCAAGAGTTAGCAACACTCATTACTGGATTGGTGAATCAACTGACTCAAGCCAATCAGTCTCTCAATCAGAACAGAGGTGGTGAAAACCCACCAGCTTGCACATTCAAACACTTCAACTCCTGTAATCCACTAAAGTTTACAGGTTCTGCTGCAGTGGTTTGAGAGCATGGAGAACACCTTCATCAACAGTGATTGCCCCAATAATCTGAAGGTGCGCTATGCCACCATAGTTTTACAAAAGAGAGCACTGACTTAGGTGGAATGGCGAAAAGCGAACTAGGTGAGTTGATGCTGCAGTGGCACTGACGTGGACGGAGGTCAAGAACTTAATGACCACTGAATTCTGTCCACGTTGCGAGATGAGGAAATTGGAAACCGATTTCTGGGAACTCAAACAATATAGCGAGGAGAATGTTATCTACAATACTCGTTTTCATGAGTATAGTCTGCTAGTGCCTCATCTGGTAACACCATTGGAGAGAGATATTGAGAAATACATAGGCGGTCTGCCTATGCAGATTCAGGATACAGTCTACGGTAGCAACCCTACCACACTGGAGGTTGCAATTCGCTTATCTGCAACACTGATTGATAATCATGTAAGGGCTGGAACACTCACAAGGAAAGGATTCAAGAAGACTGACACCAAAGCAGCTGCAAAAGAGACTTCCACTGAAGTCAAGACTAAACAAGGCAGCTCTTCAAAAAGCAGCAACAAAAAGAGGAAGACCAGGAATTTTGCGGTTACTACTCCTGCTGCTAAGTCTGCTCAGCAATCATCCAACAACACCACTGCCAGAAATTATATTGGCAATACTCCCTAATGTAATACTTGAAGATATCATCACAAGCCTAACTTGCATTGTCGCGTCTGCAACAACTGTGGCAAGTATGGCCATTTTGCAAACGTTTTTCGGAGTACACCGCAAGCACAAAGGATGCAACCTGCACCGCTTACACTGTCAGCTCCACAAGCTCAACAAGTTCAAGCTGTAGCCGTTCGCCAGTTACATGTACAGGCAAGAGCCTGTTACGAGTGTGGTGAAGTGGGTCATTTCAGAAACCAATGCCCAAGACTGACTGGAAACAATCAAAGGGTGGCAAGAGGTAGAGCATTCCAATTGAATACTCCAGCGGCTCAAGCCAACCAGGATGTGGTCAACGGTACATTTCTGATCTACAACTCTTATGTGTGACAATTCGGCTTTCCGGGTTAACCCCGTTAACCGAAACTAACAAGAAATGTTATGAAATGTCACAAAACCAAACTAAAAGGATTCTAATTGAACAAAACAAGTTTATAATATACTAATTTATAAAATTAGGGTTAAGAATTTGATTAAAGTACAAATTTTGACTTTATGGTCAAAATTCGAGTTTAAGAGACAAACGGGAATTCGAATTTGATTCTACAATCAACTACAATCGAACTAAACTATTCTAAAACATTCCATTGATGGTTACATAAGGCTATAAATATCTAAACAAAACAAAAGATCGTAATTTTGACCTTAAAAAGTCAAATTCGAGTGAAAAAAATCAAATAAATTCGGAATTCACATCAAACCCGAGTTGTAACCGAAATTGAACCATCATAATCATCACAATTATGATTATTAACAATTTTTATACGTTATGGGAGCGAATCATTAACGAATTGATTGAAAATGGTTACAAGAACTTGAGACCGAAGTCGTTCATTACTAAACTCATGTAATTCGATCACAAAACACACAATTGAAACTTCCAAACCATTAGTCGACATTTTTAGAGTGTTCTTCATATCACAATTGCGTCGCAGAAGCTGTTGATCGAAGAGTTTGATCGTGAGCCGGTCGAAACTCAAGCTAAAGTCGATCTACTTGAATTGGGCATCAAATCAAGTAAGTAAACATTTCTAAACACTCTAACATGGCCGACAAAGAGTATCCCTAACACAACTTCATCTAAAAATCTCGAATTGATAGTGTTCGAATTCTAGGGTTCTTCACTCATGACGGTTTGGGGGTTTTCATGAAAACGAGGTTAATAATCAAATTAAGGGACACCTTTAGTTTCAGACGTGTTCGACTAAGCATAAACACATATTAATTCGAATTTATAATATCGAATTTCATGATTTCATGTTCTAGGGTTCCTAGATTAAAACGAGTTGGGGTTTTCGATCAAAACCAGGTTAAATATTAAATCAAACTACATACACAGTTTCGCAATCTCATTCTAAATGAAAAACCTATGATAATTTTAGGTAATAATAACGAATTGATGGATTTCGAGTTTAGGGTTCTTGATATTAAACCGAATTGGGGGTTTTGAATCTGATGAACCTGTTAATCGAATTAAATCACACAGAAGGGTTCGAAATCTCTTGTCTAACGAATATCCTTTATCAATTTCTAAAAATGAAAACGAATTGAGTGATTTCATATTCTAGGTCTTATTAGTTAAAAAGAATTGGGGTTTTCTAAACAATTGGGATAAAAAGTTCGATGAGATTAAACAGATGGGTTTGTTTGGATCTTAGGATGAAAAACCCCATGGATTCGAGGTCTGATATATTCGAATTCGGTTCAATGGATTTAAGAAATGGGGTTGTTCATAGAACAAAAGCCGCCTATAGATGTGATTATATTCATAGAACAAAAGCCCCATGGATTAGGAATGGATCGGATTCGATATCGGGTTCAATTGGAATCAATTGGTTCGGCTAATACCACAAAGGGGAACCGGGTAATCATAGGTTAAATGAATTAATTTCAGAGATCAATTACAAATGCAGAAGCATGCTAATTGGTAGGGTGTGTGTGATAAGGGTGAGGGGTCGCGGGTTCGAACCCGGCTCCAACTGGTTTTGTGTTTTTAAATCATTTTTAGGTTTTAACTCATAACTCACTCGTTCTAACTCCGTTTCGACCCGTTCAAGTTGCGTTGGAACCGTAACGAAATCTCGAACAAAATAAAATAGTAAAATTTATATTTTAACCTGAAAATGTAATCGCGTATAATTATGTTTGTTTAAATAAAATCATAAACGACTATGTGATTTTATTAAATGACTTTAAAGTCACGCGTACTTACTTATGTATGTTTCTAACAAGTCTACCATACGTGTGTTGACACGTATGTGATTTCAAACACAAAATGACATTCCGAATAACACTAAGTTATTGTTAAAACATAGGTTCTTCGTAGAGGACTTTCTACGCGATTTCACGTGTTTGATCATTCTATTCACAATCAAAGGTGCGTACATGGCCCCTTTTCTTATTTTAACTGTCTTGGGGGAGAAAACATGTGCAACAAACACTTTTAGATACATATCACTTGCATGAGTTAGCTGTTTACATTAAGTGCAAACATAGCATTACAAGTCCTTACATTTCGAACCGTTTAGTTTTCCGTAGTGCAAAGCGTGGTAGTTGGAAGTAGATCTATTAGGTTTGACAAACCTCACTTGGTAGATGTGATCTACGCAAGTGTTTGACAAGCCAATTCACATTACTATTGTTTGTGCTAGTCAATAGTGGCAAGGCAAAACATGCAACAGCATTCAACAGTCAGCTTCGGTGTCGACCACTTATGTAAATAGTACAAATGACTAGCTATCATGACTATGCATGTGTGATTATGTTATCTGCAAACATTTCGTTTCAAACAGTCGTTTCAAACATTTGTGAATACTTAAACCTGTGTAATGCACCAACCTTTGTGTTGACTTGATTTACATGTTTTCTCAGGACGTTAAGGTACAAGATTCAAGCAAGCATGGACTAGGAGATCGAGTCGCATGCATATTTCACATTTCTGTTATTTGGATTTGAACATTTGGGATTTTGTTTTGTAATTTACAGTTTTCAAACCATTATGTTTGTTTTGATTTAAAAACGCTTCCGCAACGCTAGTACTTTGATATTACAGTTTTAGACCAAAGTATGTTTGAAATTCATATAGAGGTCTTTGTTATGTCTAATGATCTGAGATCCTGGTTTTTCACGTCCCAAACGGTATGATTCCGTTAGTTGAAAATTGGGGGTGTGACAGATTGGTATCAGAGCCATTGGTTATAGCGAATTAGGTTTGCATTAGTAGACCTAGACTATAACTGTTAGACATTAGACACTTGTTTACACAACTGCTTTTGCCTAGTATTTACATATGGTCTTATGTAACAGATATGGCAGCACCGTCACCACCGCATGTGATCGTACTCGATGATGAGGAGCCGATAGCTCCAGCATTTCAGGATCATGAGGATGATCCGGAGGAGGATCCCATAGAGGACTCGGATGAGGATCCGGAGGAAGACCCGGAGGAGGACCCAGAGAAAGCACCTGTGGAGGATTCCACCGAGGAATCTTCATATCGTATGCCACCTAGGTTTCGTGCCTGTAAGAGGCCACGATTTGAGTCGGATGATGTCGCACGATTGACTTGGGAGTCAAAGTGGGCTAATGATCGGATCGAGCACATGGCACAGGAGCTCCGGGATGTAAACGCCCGATACGCAGAGCTTCGTAGTGTAGTTCAGGGGATGGAGTCACACATTGTACATCTGACTACTCGAGTGCAGGAGGAGAAGCACCGAGCAGACATTGCTGAGGGGAGGTTGATTGTATTGGAATAGCAGTTTGTATCTGAAGCAGAAGAGGAAGAGGAAGAGGAGTTGATACCAGCACAGGATGTTGATTCTGATGCTGATTCTACTATTGAGGACGCATGATTTTTCTTTTATTTATTTATTGATTTATTTTTTTTAAACTTATTAGGGGCGGGTTGTGTCCCTACATTAGATGTTTGAAAACCTATGTTTTGATTTTGAAAGTATTGTACTCAAATCAGATTATTATCTATTGAAAACTATTACTTATTGCCAACCGTTGTGTTGATTCCTACAATTACATGTTTGTTGTTTGTTATGTTATTTACACATTTAGCATCCGATTTTGATAACTCTCTAACATTCATTTTAACTATGAAGATCATGTCTGGTGAGAACTTACACATGACAGTTGCTGAGCTCAACGAGCTGATCAATAACAGGGTCGCGGAGGCTATCGCGAACTACACTCAGACACACACTACAGGGCCACATTGTCCAGCAGGGGGATTGGTGAACCCACAGGCATGCACGTTCAAGATGTTCTTGGACTGCAAGCCACACAACTTCAAAGGATCGGAAGGAGCCATTAGACTCCTACGATGGATTGAGAAAGCCGAATAAGTGTTTGAGATGTGTAACTGTCCTGATGAGAATAAGGTTAAGTATGCTACTGGAACTTTGGAAGGTCCAGCATTGACTTGGTGGAACTCAAATGTACAAACATTGGGATTGGGTGAGGCCAATGCCTTAACTTGGAATGGATTCAAAACATTGCTACAGGAGGAGTACTGTCCTTGCAGTGAAATGCAGAAGCTGGAAGAGGAGTATTGGCATTTGAAGATGGAAGGATCAAACATTGAGGAGTACACTACTAGGTCTCATGAACTAGCCAGACTCCTACCTCACGTGGCTACTCCGGCAAGTAAGTGGATAGAGAGGTACATAGGAGGATTGGTGCCTCAGATCCAGGGATTGGTCACTTCTGCAAATCCTACCACGATTCAACAAGCTGTTCGACTTGCGCACCAATTAACTGACCAGTCAGTTTTACAAGGAACTTTGCCTAAACGAACAGCATCTACTAAGGTGGGAGATCACAAGAGGAAGTGGGAAAGAAACAACTCCAAGAATTACAACCAACAGCCGTTTCAGCAGAACCGAAAGCAAGATTCAAACAAGTCTTATCACAATTCGAACAGTGGTCAGCAATCATCATCAGGGGGTATATTGGTAAACACCCAAAGTGCAACAAGTGTGGATTCCATCATGCTGGGAATCAGTGTGATAAGTTTAGGTGTCAACAGTGCGGCAAAGGAGGGCATGCAGCTAAGGATTGCAGCTAAGGGGTGCTTTGAGTGTGGTAAACTGGGGCACTTCAAAAAGGATTGCCCACAACTCAAGAAAGGCGGGACTAATGAGGCAAATGGCAACGGCAACGGTAACGGCAATGGCACCAACAACAACAACAATAACAACAACAATGGTGCTAGGGGCAGGGCGTTTGTGATTGGAGGACGTCAGGCACGGGACGATCCCAACATTGTTACGGGTACGTTCCTCTTAAATAACCACTATGCCTCTATGCTATTTGACACTGGTGCAGACCGGAGTTTTGTATCTAGTTCATTCTCTAAGTTGCTAAATGTTAGTCCCACTGCCTTAGAAAACCCATACACTGTAGAACTAGCTGATGGCAAGTTGATTGTAGTTGAACAAATCCTTAAGGGATGTATGCTTGACTTGATGGGTCAAACACTGGAAATTGACCTTATGCCTATCACTTTAGGCAGTTTTGATGTAGTCATAGGCATGGACTGGTTGTCCAAACACCAGGCTGAAATAATGTGCCATCAAAAGATCGTTCGTATACCTCTTACGCATGGAGAGACATTGTATGTACAAGGTGAAAAGACCAGTACGCCACTGCGTCTCATATCTTGAATGAAAGCACACAAATGCCTGCGTAAAGTTCATACAGCAGTTATAGCACTTAAAACTGAGAAGCCGGTAGCTGAGAAAAAGATTGAAGACATCCCAGTATTTCCAGAAGACCTACCGGGATTACCGCCTATCAGACAGGTGGAATTTCGAATCGACCTTACACCAGACGTAGCACCGATAGCTAGGGCACCTTATCGACTTGCACCATCTAAGATGCACGATTTATCTACACAACTGCAAGAGTTGTTAGATAAGGGCTTTATACGACCTAGTTTCTCACCGTGGGGAGCTCTGGTCTTATTTGTCAAGAAAAAGGACGGGACTTTCCGTATGTGCATCGATTACCGGGAACTGAACAAGGTTACCATCAAAAACCGGTATCCCTTACCTCGGATTGACGATCTGTTCGATCAGTTGCAAGGTTCGAGTTACTACTCGAAGATCGATCTCAGATCTGGTTATCATCAACTCAGAGTTCAAGAAGAAGATATTCCAAAGACAGCATTCAGAACGCGCTATGGCCATTATGAGTTCTTGGTCATGCCATTTGGGTTGACAAACGCTCCAGCTATATTCATGGATCTTATGAATCGTGTTTGTAAACCTTATCTTGATAAGTTTGTCATTGTTTTCATTGATGACATTCTCATCTATTCTCAGTCTGAGGAGGAGCATGCTGAACATCTTCGATTGCTGCTGGAATTACTGAAACAAGAACAACTGTACGCTAATTTCTCGAAATGTGACTTCTGGATGCGAGAAGTTCAATTCTTGGGTCATATAGTCAATGAAAAGGGCATACATGTTGATCCAGCAAAGATTGAGGCGATTAAGAATTGGGAAGCACCAAAAACCCTTACCGAGGTACGACAATTCCATGGTTTGGCGGGTTATTATCGACGATTCATTGAGGGTTTCTCAAAGATCGCTCAACCACTTACAGCTCTTACGCACAAGGGAACGAAGTATAACTGGACGGATAAATAGGAAGCTGCATTCCAGTTGTTGAAACTGAAACTCTGCAGTGCACCGATTCTGTCCTTACCGGAAGGGACGAAGGACTTTGTGGTGTATTGTGATGCATCTGCACAGGGTTTGGGATGTGTGTTGATGCAACGTGATAAGGTGATTGCTTACGCTTCAAGGCAGCTACGACCACACGAAAAGAATTACACTACTCACGACTTGGAATTAGGAGCAGTGGTTTTTGCTTTGAAGATTTGGAGGCATTACCTATATGGAACCAAGTGTACCATTTACACTGATCATAAGAGTTTGCAACATATCTTTGATCAGAAGGAACTCAACATGAGACAGCGACGATGGGTCGAGTTGTTGAATGACTACGAATGCGCGATCAAGTATCATCCGGGAAAAGCTAATGTGGTAGCTGACGCTCTAAGCAGAAAAAACACAACAAGAACAAGACGGGTTCGCGCACTTATGATGACGATACATACTGACTTACCTGACAAGGTACGCAATGCTCAACTTGAAGCCTTAGAAAAGGAAAACTTGGTACAAGAATCCTTACGAGGGATGGAGGAACAACTGGATGTTAAGCCTGATGGAATTCGTTATTTCATTAATCGACTATGGATACCTTTGCATGGTGGTTTAAGGGAACTCGTGATGGATGAAGCACACAAGTCTAGATATTCAGTCCATCCGGGATCAGACAAGATGTATCATGACTTGAAGGCACTATATTGGTGGCCTCACATGAAAGCTGATATTGCTAGGTACGTTAGCAAGTGTTTGACTTGTTCTAAAGTCATAGTTGAATATCAGAAACCATCTGGTTTACTGCAACAACCGGAAATACCTATGTGGAAATGGGAACAGATTTCGATGGATTTCATTACTAAGTTACCCCGTACACCAAGTGGTTGTGATACGATATGGGTAATTGTCGATCGATTAACGAAATCAGCACATTTCTTGGCAATTAAAGAAACTGATAAAATGGAGAAACTGACTCGCATTTATATCAAGGAAGTGGTAGCACGACATGGCGTGCCAATCTCTATCATATCAGATCGGGATGCCCGATTCACTTCAAACTTTTGGAAATCTCTCCATAAGTCATTGGGAACTCATTTAGACATGAGTACTGCCTATCATCCACAGACTGACGGTCAGAGTGAACGTACGATTCAGACGCTCGAGGATATGTTACGAGCGTGTGTCATTGATTTTGGTGACAGTTGGGAAAACCACTTACCGTTAGTGGAATTCTCGTACAACAATAGTTATCATACAAGTATTCAAGCAGCACCGTTTGAAGCTTTATACGGTCGTAAATGTCGTTCACCAGTTTGCTGGGCTGAAATTGGTGACAGTTAGATTACAGGTCCTGAACTAGTACATGAAACGACAGAGAATATAGTTCAAATCCGGAACCGTATGGCAGCCGCCGGGAATCGACAAAAGAGTTATGCTGACAAACGTCATAAACCATTGGAATTTCAAGTAGGGGATCGAGTTCTTCTAAAGGTATCACCTTGGAAGGGTGTGATACGATTCGGCAAGCGCGGGAAGCTTAGCCCTCGCTACGTAGGACCTTTCGAGATTCTGAAAAGGATTGGTCCGGTTGCGTATCAACTCAAATTACCGGATGAACTCAGTGGAGTTCATGATGTCTTTCATGTTTCAAACTTGAAGAAATGTCTTTCTGATGAGACATTGATAGTGCCACTGGAGGAAATACAAGTGGACGAACAGTTATGATTCATTGAAGAACCAGCTGAAATCATGGATCGAGAGGTCAAACAGCTGAAACAAAGCAAGATTTCGATAGTCAAAGTCTGGTGGAATTCAAGACGTGGTCCTGAATTCACATGGGAAAGGGAAGATCAAATGATGAAGAAGTATCCTCATCTGTTCAAAACAACAACTGCAAACACTGTGAAGACACGTTAAATTTCGAGACGAAATTTCCTTCAACAAGGGGATGACGTGATGCTTCACACATCAACTCAACATTTCAGATTTTAAACGGTAAGCACAAACACTTTATACAATTGATTTTGTTACAAACATTTGTGCTACATTACATTTTATGTGCTACATTTCATATGTTACATGCTATGATAGTACGTACATGATTAGTTTCAAACATTTGCTATGTGCGAGGTTACATAGTACAAACAGTTGCGAATACTCACTATGTGCAAGATTACATAGCACAATATGATTAAACACAAACATACACAGTTAGGTGTGCTAACTAGTGTGCACGCAAACAGTTGCATAGAACGATCACACTTAGGTGTGATGTTACAAACATAGAACTTTGTGTGTGAGTACACACAAACACACAGAATGATCAGGCATCACACTAACACTTACAATTTGAACTCGTAAGTAGTTTCCTAACTACTCCTAACATTTACCAATTTTCGGGACGAAAATTCCTTCAACAAGGGGATGATGTGACAATTCGGCTTTCCGGGTTAACCCCGTTAACCGAAACTAACAAGAAATGTTATGAAATGTCACAAAACCAAACTAAAAGCATTCTAATTGAACAAAAACAAGTTTATAATTTACTAATTTATAAAATTAGGGTTAAGAATTGATTAAAGTACAAATTTTGACTTTATGGTCAAAATTCGAGTTTAAGAGGCAAATGGGAATTCGAATTTGATTCTACAATCAACTACAATCGAACTAAACTATTCTAAAACATTCCATTGATGGTTACATAAGGCTATAAATATCTAAACTAAACAAAAGATTGTAATTTTGACCTTAAAAGGTCAAATTCGAGTGAAAAAAATCAAATAAATTCGGAATTCACATCAAACCCGAGTTGTAACCGAAATTGAACCATCATAATCATCACAATTATGATTATTAACAATTTTTATACGTTATGGGAGCGAATCATTAACGAATTGATTGAAAACGGTCACAAGAACTTGAAACCGAAGTCGTTCATTACTAAACTCATGTAATTCGATCACAAAACACACAATTGAAACTTCCAAACCATTAGTCGAAATTCTTAGAGTTTTCTTCATATCACAATTGCGTCGCAGAAGCTGTTGATCGAAGAGTTTGATCGTGAGCCGGTCGAAACTCAAGCTAAAGTCGATCTACTAGAATTGGGCATGAAATCAAGTAAGTAAACATTTCTAAACACTCTAACATGGCCGACTAAGAGTATCCCTAACACAACTTCATCTAAAAATCTCGAATTGATAGTGTTCGAATTCTAGGGTTCTTCACTCATGACGGTTTGGGGGTTTTCATGAAAACGAGATTAATAATCAAATTAAGGGACACCTTTAGTTTCAGACGTGTTCGACTAAGCATAAACACATATTAATTCGAATTTATAATATCGAATTTCATGATTTCATGTTCTAGGGTTCCTAGATTAAAACGAGTTGCGGTTTTCGATCAAAACCAGGTTAAAAATTAAATCAAACTACATACACAGTTTCGCAATCTCATTCTAAATGAAAAACCTATGATAATTTTAGGTAATCATAACGAATTGATGGATTTCGAGTTTAGGGTTCTTGATATTAAACCGAGTTGGGGGTTTTGAATCTGATGAACGTGTTAATCGAATTAAATCACACAGAAGGGTTCGGAATCTCTTGTCTAACGAATATCATTTATCAATTTCTAAAAATGAAAACGAATTGAGTGATTTCATATTCTAGGGCTTATTAGTTAAAAAGATTTGGGGTTTTCTAAACAATTGGGATTAAAAGTTCGATGAGATTACACAGAGGGGTTCGTTTGGATCTTAGGATGAAAAACCCCATGGATTCGAGGTCTGATATATTCGAATTCGGTTCAATGGATTTAAGAAATGGAGTTGTTCGAACCGGACCTAGTTAGGGATTGATTTGAGGTGTTTATTCCGATCAATGGATGAATTAAAACCGCCTATAGATGTGATTAGATTCATAGAACAAAAGCCCCATGGATTAGGAATGGATCGGATTCGATATCGGGTTCAATTGGAATCAATTGGTTCGGCTAATACCACACAGGGGAACCGGGTTATCTTTGGTTAAATGAATTAATTTCTGAGATCAATTACAAATGCAGAAGCATGCTAATTGGTAGGGTGTGTGTGATAAGGGTGAGGGGTCGCGGGTTCGAACCCGGCTCCAACTGGTTTTGTGTTTTTAAATCATTTTTAGGTTTTAACTCATAACTCACTCGTTCTAACTCCATTTCGACCCGTTCAAGTTGCGTTGGAATCGTAACGAAATCTCGAACAAAATAAAATAGTAAAATTTATATTTTAACCCAAAAACGTAATCGCGTATAATTACGTTTGTTTAAATAAAATCATAAACGACTATGTGATTTTATTAAACGACTTTAAAGTCACGCGTACTTACTTATGTACGTTTCTAACAAGTCTACCATACGTGTGTTGACACATATGTGATTTCAAACACAAAATGACATTCCGAATAACACTAAGTTATTGTTAAAACACATGTTCTTCGTAGAGGACTTTCTACGCGATTTCACGTGTTTGATCATTCTATTCACAATCAAAGGTGCGTACACGACCCCTTTTCTTATTTTAACTGTCTTGGGGGAGAAAACATGTGCAACAAACACTTTTAGATACATGTCACTTGCATGAGTTAGCTGTTTACATTAAGTGCAAACATAGCATTACAAGTCCTTACATTTCGAACCGTTTAGTTTGCCGTAGTGCAAAGCGTGGTAGTTGGAAATAGATCTATTAGGTTTGACAAACCTCACTTGGTAGATGGGATCTACGCAAGTGTTTGACTAGCCAATTCACATTACTATTGTTTGTGCTAGACAATAGTGGCAAGGCAAAACATGCAACAGCATGCAACAGTCAGCTTCGGTGTCGACCACTTATGTAAATAGTACAAATGACTAGCTATCATGACTATGCATGTGTGATTATGTTATCTGCAAACATTTCGTTTCAAACAGTTGTTTCAAACATTTGTGAATACTTAAACCTGTGTAATACACCAACCTTTGTGTTGACTTGATTTACATGTTTTCTCAGGACGTTAAGGTACAAGATTCAAGCAAGCATGGACTATGAGATCGAGTCGCATGCATATTTCACATTTCTGTTATTTGGATTTGAACATTTGGGATTTTGTTTTGTAATTTACAGTTTTCAAACCATTATGTTTGTTTTGTTTTAAAAACGCTTCCGCAACGCTAGTACTTTGATATTACAGTTTTAGACCAAAGTATGTTTGAAACTCATATAGAGGTCTTCGTTTTATCTAATGATCTGAGATCCTGGTTTGTCACGTCCCAAACGGTATGATTCCGTTAGTTGAAAATTGGGGGTGTGACATTATGCATATGTCTTATTTGATTCTGGTGCTGATAGGAGTTTCGTTTCATAATATTTTGAATGCATGCTTGGTAGAACACGTACACACTTACATAAACCGTTTAATGTGGAGGTGGCTGACGGAAACACTATTGATATTGACACTGTTATTATTGGATGTACTGTGAACTTAAGTGATCACGTTTTCCCAATTGATCTTATGCCTATGCACCTTGGTAGCTTTGATGTTATCTTAGGCATGGATTGGTTACCCACCCACAAAGCGGAGATTGTTTGTCATGAAAAATACATTCGTATTCCCTTACCTTCGGGTGAAACTTAAAGAGTTTTTGGGGAAACTGCTAGTAAAGGTCTTAAGCTGATGTCGTGCACTAAAGCACACAAGTATCTTAGGAAGAAATGTATAGCATTCTTAGCATACATTGTGGAGAAAAAGGAGAAAGGAAAGAGTATTGAAGACGTTCCTGTAATAAGAGATGTTCCCGAAGTATTTCCAGACGACTTGCCGGGTCTTCCACCAGAACGCCAAGTAGAATTTCGAATTGACTTAGTACCTGGTGCGAACCCCGTCGCCAAAGCTCCTAACAGACTTGCACCTTCGAAGTTGCAAGAATTGGCGAGCCAACTACAAGAACTAACTGACAAGGGATTCATTTGCCCGATCCATTCGCCATGGGGTGCACCGGTCCTTTTTGTCAAGAAGAAGGACGGCTCATTCCGAATGTGCATCGACTACCGCGAGTTGAACAAGCTGACAATTAATGTAGAGCCCACTAAACGATGAAGACTGACAAAGTCAACCCGGAAGAGTCAACGCTCAGTTTTTGGTTTATTTCGTGTACAACATTTTGAGTACACGAAGTGTTCATGTACTCGAACTTTTTGTATTAGATTTCGTGTACTCCTAGGCCTAGTATAAATAGACGTATTTTGTACAGGTTTAGGGTTGGAATCCCGAGGCATTTGCTCTCTAGACGTATTGAGGCACTTGTACTCGATTTTCAGTATTTATATAAAGATCACATTTTTACACTTGCTTTCTTGATTCTAACCTAGATTCCGCACTTGTTAGAGATCATTGATGATGTTTATGAAGATGAAGTTTGGTTCTTTATCCGTTTTGAGACCTACAAGTGGTATCAGAGCTAGAGTGCTCATTTCATCATCAAAGTAACAACTTTCTGAAGCAAGTTTTATACTTTATCATTCTTCTCTACTCCATCTATCTACTGTGTAAATTTGGGACTCCAAATCTTAAGAAATATTTTTATAAAATTTCTCTTAAGTATTTTCGAGTTCAAAATTTTCGAGTTCAGCTATTTCGAGTACAGTTAGAGTGTTCGAAGTATAGATAAATTTTGAGTACAAGAGGAGTTCGACTACAGAGGATCTTCGAGTACAGTTGGATTTAGAATACAGAGTCAATTCCGAATACAGATTGAATTTCGTGTACTCATTGGTTTCGAGTACACACAGGACTTCGTGTACTTGTTGGTTTTGAGTACACACAGGATTTCGAGTATAGATTTATCTGTTTTACTTCGAGCAGTTCTACTGATCTGAATCTACATGGAGCTACAGGGGATTCGAGTACACTTAGAAAATTTCTTGATTTATCATGGCTTCAAAGAATCTGACAAATCTGTCCAACTTACTCAATCTGGACAATGAAATCGGCACCGGAACAAAGCCACCAAGGCTTGTGTCGGGAGATAACTTCCAAGACTGGAAATTCAGATTTCAGTCGTTCATCAAGTATACCGATCCAAAGCTTTGGAGATCGATTGAAGAGGGTCCCTTTGTGCCCTCATACCAAAGTGAAATCAATGGTCCTCTCGTACCAAAGGATCCAGAACTGTACACTGACAATGACATCCTTATGATGGAAAAGGATGAAAAAGCCTATGCTTCAATCACTATGGCTCTATCGACTGATGTTGCTCATGGATTTAAGGAACACAAGACAGGTAAGGAACTTTGGAATGCATTGGTTGAAAGATTTGAAGGAAATGAGGATATGAGAGAAAGTCGGAAGGACATGCTTAGGCAGAGATTCAACATGTTTAACCACATCAAGGGAGAGTCTATTGAAGCACAGCTTAACATATTTACTCATCTGATGACCGAAATGACCAGTTCTGGAATAGAGATGACCAAGGGAGAGGTGAACAAGAAGCTGCTGAACTCACTACCTTACACTTGGAATTCAAATTGTACAACGATCAAAAGAACCAAGGATATGTACAAGACTTCTCTAAGTGAGCTGATTTCGATTATCAATTCCTATGATATGGACGATAAGCAGAGAGCACTGAATCATGCCAGCTCCATGGGAATTGCACCCGTATCAGAAAACTCTGCACTACTGTTTGCTATCAGTCTTCAGGCTCCAGGTATGCATCACTATCAGAACTCTCCATCTCAATCACTTCCCATCGAAACTGCCTTTCTGTCATCTAGGCAAACCGGATCAGTGCCCAAAATTAATCCAGAAAGTGAAGAAAATCGGCTGCTGTTTAAGGGTTTCATGAACAGTTACAATGCTTTCATAGCAGAAGAGTTGGCACCCTCCTATCTTACTCAAGACAATCTAGAGCAGATAAATCCAGCTGATATTGAGGAAATGGATATCTCATGGCAGATGGCTATGGCAGTGTTTAGAGCAAAGAAGTTCATCAAACGATATGGAAGAAACAGCTTTGGAAACAATCCAGGAAAGAAGCTTGGTTTTGATAAGTCAAAGCTTCGATGTTACAACTGTGACCAACCGGGTCACTTTGCCAGAGAATGTAAGCAGCCGAAGGTGGCTAAGGAAGGAGAAAAGAAGCCTGAAGAGAAAGTTGTGACTGCTGCTGCAGGAGGAAATGCTAGTACGTCTAAAGCACTGGTAACACAAGAGACTGACTCTTATGACTAGAGTGATCAAGTGCAGGAACTGGAGCTGACTCTGAGTCATGCATTCATGGCTGAGGTGGACGACCAGCAGAAGGAGGTAACTGAAAATCTTTGTTCTACCTCATGCATAGATAAAGTATTTAAGTACAGGTCACACAATGAATCATTAATCAAAGAAGTAAACAAACTTAAATACTGTCGCACCCCGAGAAATCCCGTCCCTTCCGGGGCGCGAGCGGCAACAGATTGTCAGGATCGCAGTCTCCGATCACACAACATGCGAGATCTATATGTCTGATTTCACACGTACATCCAATAATTTGGATAAAAACAGTTTAGTATTATCAGAGTTGTGGAAGTTTAAAGTATCAGTTAACAAAACAGTTTAATCATTCATAGTTTGCGGAAGCGTTAATTTAAAACGGTTTTCAAAACGATAAGTAACAATAGTTGCGGAAGAGATTTAAGTTGTTTAGCAATACATAATGAAACAAAATGATAATTGTTCTCAAATCCTAAGACAATGATGATGATGCATGGGACTCCATCCTAGCATCCTATCCTCAAGTGCATGCCTTAGTTACCTGAGAAAACATGCGAGTAAAAGGTCAACACAAAGGTTGGTGAGAGCACAGGTTTATCATAAGCAATAAACATCCAATGTTTAAAGTAAGAGTTGTTATCTATGTATCATTACAATGTAGTATCGATTGATAGCTAGTCAATACAGTTATATTATATGCGGGGTCGTACCGAAGCTGACAGTTGTGCCTCCCGCCATGTCCATCACAAGACTATGGCAAAGTGTTGGTCAATATTGCACCCATTCCGACCTACAGTCGGGTTGGCCTCCCAGGCGCGATGGGTGGGGCTTGTCGGGCCCAAATAGTACGATTAAAGATTACCACGCTAGGCGCTACGCGCTACTAACGGTCCGTGGAGTATCGCGAGGACTTTTAGTTGTGATGTGGTCCACACATATACATATAGTGATAAAGCATGTCCATACATAAATGAAATAAGTTGTTTTCCAAAAACAGTTTATCATGCAATGTTTTCTCCCCCAAAGGTAGAAAAAGTAAAAAGGGGCCGTGAACTCACCTGTTAAGCAGTTCCGGTGTGATTGTGGGTTCGCGTCTGCGAAAGCTAGCACCTGCTAGTAAGCACCTATAACCATATAGGTGTGAGTATGTGTTTTGTGGTGTGTTGTATCCCATACAACTCCAAGTGTCGGTGTGCTCAACCGAGTGCATGTGTTAACTAGTGAGACTCGATGAATCGTTGGTGACACGATTGTTGTGTTTATGTGCCTTAATGCACATAAGACACCAAAATGCATCCTATGACTCTAATCACATAAGTTACCATTTTTAGAACGTTTCCAATTTAGGAAAGTGTGGTTATGAAATCCCATTTCATAAAAGTACTAACTTCCAATATGTTTATAAAATACATTTAAACCCTTAAAACATGTTGTTTGCGCATAAATCACTGTTTATGCGTTTTGCCCAAATAAAGTTTCCTTATTTGGAAAGTATCCGTTTAAAAGCTCGTTTTCACAAAACGAAGTTTCCAATATTTAGAAATCATTTTTAAACATATTTCAAGAATCAAAGTTCATCAAATCTTTCAAAAACATCAAAAGCCCTTTTTTTTGATTTACCAAAGTTTCCATAAATAGTAAGTTTCTACAAAACCAAGTTTTTGACAAAATCAAATATCCCAATGTGTTTCTAAACACTCCAATACACATTTAACAACATCTAGACATGTCTAACATGTCTAGATCATCACAAATCCAAGACTTGCAACATAAAAGTTTCCTTTTATGGCAAGTGTACCAAAATCAACAATAAATCTATCAATAACCAAACCAAACTCAAATCTAACATCACTAAACACTAGAATCAGTAATTCCATGACAATAACACATCAAATCACTAACAATATCGTGCACATAAACCGTATAGAGTTGCATGTGGGTTTTTAGCCCTTGCATGTACGATCTAACACTAGGAGAACGTTTAAAACTACCTTAGATGACAAGATTTGAGGTAGAACAGCTTCTGGAGTTCCTTCAAGTGGCTGGATTTCGTCCTTCTTATCGATTGAGAGCTTCCCAAGCTTCCTTGACGTTTCTATGGCCTTCAATCACCAAGAAATGGCTTCAATGATGTTTCCAGCAGGTTAGAGTGCTTGATTTCAGTGGTTTTGATCAAGAATTGACGAAGGAATTCGGAGAAATGGTGAAGGAGTTTGACTAAAATGAAATGGGTTGGTTTTTATAAATTTTTCGATCTGCATGGCCTTCGCATACCGCGAAGGCCGATCAAAATTTATCATCGCGTACCGCGATAGAATTCGGGAGTCTCGACTTCCGGTTTGCGCCGCGTACTGCGAAGCCTTTCGCCGATGGACCATCGCGTACCGCGATGAGTCCATTTCCTTGTTTTTCGATTTCGTTGATACGATTTCGCTTGTACTTGATTCCTAACGTATATCCAAAGCATCTAATGCTCGTTTAAGCACATAAATACAAAGTAGCACATAAGTTTGATTGATCACCAACGTTCGTGAGACTCGTGTGTGTTTCGATAATGCCTTGAATTAACTTTGATAGTTTGTGTTCGTGACTAATGAAGTGTTTGCACGCTTGATTAATCCTAATCAACGTGTAATGCACAATTCAATAATTCCCCGAATCATTGTTTTGTGTTAGTGTTGTGTTTGCCACACTTGGTTTCCAAAACCAGTGTGTAATGTACGATTCGATAGTTCCTCGAACTATCGTTTCGTAGTCGTTTGTGTTCAACTCATCTAATTAAACATAATTAAATGAAATGCAACAAGTATGAATGTGAGATGTAAAGAATGTAGGAGTTGCGATTTACCTGAAATTGCCGGGTGTCACATCATCCCCTTGTTGAAAGAAATTTCGTCCCGAAATTTGGTTGTTGTTGGTAGTGTTTGAGAAGCAACAGTGTTTGAAAGACAAAAATTTTCCGGTTGTCACATCATCCCCTTGTTGAAAGGAATTTCGTCCCGAAATTTATTTGTTGTTGTCGGCGTTCGACGTTGTCTGCTTGAAAAGATGGGGATATTTGCGCATCATCTGATCTTCATGCTCCCACGTGAATTCAGGTCCGCGTTTCGAGTTCCATCGGACTTTTACAATAGGAATCTTACTCTGCTTGAGTTGTTTGACCTCACGGTCCATGATCTCTACCGGTTCTTCCACGAACCGTAGTTGTTCATCCACCTGGATCTCATCAAGTGGAACTATAATTGTTTCGTCAGATAGACACTTTTTCAAGTTTGAGACGTGGAACACGTTGTGAACTCCATCGAGTTCGGCTGGTAAGTTGAGTCGGTATGCCACCGGACCAATCCTCTTCAGGATCTCGAAAGGTCCAATATACCGTGGGTTCAGTTTGCCTCGTTTACCAAAACGAATGACGCCTTTCCAGGGTGAGACTTTCAGAAGGACTTTGTCTCCTATCTGAAATTCGAGAGGCTTTCGGCGTTTGTCGGCATAGCTCTTTTGACGATCTCGAGCTGCTGCCATGCAGTTTCTGATTTGCACGATTTTCTCTGTTGTTTCGTGCACGAGTTTCGGGCCAGTAAGTTGGCTGTCGCCCACTTCCGCCCAACAAATCGGTGATCGGCATTTCCTGCCATAGAGTGCCTCAAAAGGCGCTGCTTTGATGCTTGTGTGGTAACTGTTGTTGTAGGAAAACTCCACCAATGGTAGGTGAGTTTCCCAACTATTTCCAAAATCCACTACGCATGCTCGTAGCATATCTTCAAGGGTTTGTATCGTGCATTCACTCTGGCCATCAATTTGTGGGTGGTATGCTGTACTCATATCCAACCGTGTGCCAAGTGACTTTTACAATGATTTCGAGAAGTTAGAAGTGAATCTGGCGTCTCGATCTGAAATGATGGAGATCGGCACTCCATGTCGCGAGACTACTTCTTTAACATAGATTCTGGCTAGCTTTTCCATTTTGTCATTTTCCTTGATTGCAAGGAAATGTGCTGACTTGGTCAGTCGGTCCACAATTACCCAAATTGTGTCATATCCACTAGGTGTTTGGGGTAATTTGGTAATGAAATCCATGGAGATTTGTTCCCATTTCCACATGCGGATCTCGGGTTGGGTGAGTAATCCAGATGGTTTCTGGTACTCGATCTTGACTTTGGCACAAGTCAAGCATTTGCCAATGTAGGTGGCGATGTCGGCTTTCATGTGTGGCCACCAGTAAAGTACCTTGAGATCGTGATACATCTTATCAGATCCGGGGTGAATGGAATACCGTGATTTGTGAGCCTCGTCCATCACAAGGTCTCGTAGGTTTCCTTGACGTGGAACCCAGACGCGTTCCATGAAATATTGTAAACCATCGGTTTTTACTTTAAGGTGTTGTTCCATTCCTCTCAGTGATTCAGCCACCTAGTTTTCAGGTTTAAGTGCCTCCACCTGGGCAATTCGTATCTGCTCAGGGAGGTTAGAATGGATGGTGAGCTGTAAGGCTCTTACCCTCTTGGGTTTCGGAGTATTCTTCCGGCTTAGGGCATCGGCCACTACATTGGCCTTCCCCGGGTGATACTTGATAGCACACTCATAGTCGTTTAGGAGTTCGAGCCAGCGACGCTGTCGCATGTTCAGTTCCTTCTGCTCAAATATGTGTTGGAGACTCTTGTGATCGGTGTATATCGTACACTTTGTACCATACAGGTAGTGTCTCCAGATCTTGAGTGCAAATACCACGGCTCCAAGTTCCAAGTCGTGAGTGGTGTAGTTCTTCTCGTGGACTTTCAGTTGTCGAGAAGCATATGCAATCACCTTGTCTCGCTGCATCAGCACGCAGCCGAGTCCTTGTATCGAGGCATCGCAATATACTACGAAGTCATCCGTTCCATTAGGAAGTGATAAGATGGGTGCACTACAAAGCCTCTGTTTGAGAAGTTGGAATGCAGCTTCTTGTTTTTCAGTCCAGAGATATTTCTTGTCCTTGTGGGTTAAAGCTGTGAGTAGCTGGGCTATCTTTGAAAATCCTTCGATAAATCGTCGATAATAGCCGGCCAATCCTAGGAATTGTCGCACCTCAGTTGGGGTCTTCGGTGCTTCCCAATTCTTGATTGCCTCTATCTTAGACTCATCCACATGAATCCCTTGTTCATTAACAACATGTCCCAAGAATTGGACTTCTCGAATCCAGAAGTCGCACTTTGAGAGTTTAGCGTACAACTTAACTTCTCTTTCCGTAGCAGTTCAAGAGCCAATTGAAGATGCTCTTTGTGTTCCTCCTAGGTTTTGGAGTAGATGAGAATGTCATCTATGAAGACAATGATAAACTTGTCGAGGTAGGGTTTGCACACTCTATTTATGAGATCCATGAATACTGCGGGTGCGTTTGTCAGCCCAAACGGCATAACCAAAAACTCATAATGGCCATACCGAGTGCGAAAAGCAGTCTTGTGTATATCTTCCTCCTGAATCCTCAACTGATGTTACCCAGATCGCAGATCGATCTTAGAATAATAACTCGATCCTTGCAGCTGATCGAACAGATCGTTAATCCGAGGTAAGGGGTAACGATTCTTGATTGTCACTTTGTTCAATTCCCGATAGTCAATGCACATACGAAACGTGCCATCCTTCTTCTTTACGAATAAGACCGGAGCTCCCCAGGGTGAGAAGCTTGGTCTAATGAAACCTTTGTCCAACAGCTCTTGCAGTTGATTGGACAGTTCCTGCATCTCCGAAGGTGCAAGTCGATATGGTGCTCGTGCAATAGGCGCTGCTCCCGGCACAAGGTCTATCCGGAACTCCACTTGTCGAGGTGGTGGTAGTCCTGGTAGATCCTCAGGGAATACATCGGGATAGTCGCATACGACTGGGATATCTTCTATTCTCTTCTCCTCTTCAGTCTTGTCGGTGACAAGTGCCAGAATGGATGTGTATCCCTTTCGTAAGCATTTGTGAGCTTTCATGCACGAGATGATGTTCAGAGGAGTGTCACTCCTTTCGCCCTTGATATCTAGAGTTTCTCCGCCAGGGAGAGGTATGCGCACAACCTTGTCGTGGCAGATGATTTCAACTTGGTTTTCAGACAACCAATCCATGCCAACTACGACATCAAAAATTCCTAGTGTAACTGGCATAAGGTCAATCTTAAATTTATGGCGTGCTAGCTCTAAAGTACATTCTTTCAGAATGTGCTTAGTCACAATCAATTTACCATCACCTAGCTCTACTGTATATTCGACATCTAGGGGTGTTGGGGTAATGGCAAGTATCTCACAAAATTCCTTAGATATAAAGCTTTTCTCAGCTCCAGTATCAAACAACACAGATGCATAATTATCATTTAAGAGATACATACCAGTTGCAAGGTTGGGATCTTTTCTGGCCTCCTTTGCCCCGATCACGAAGGCTCGTCCCTTCGGACCGTTGTTGTTCCCGTTATTGTTGTTCTTCAGATGCGGGCAGTCTCTCTTGAAGTGCCCTGATTTTCCACATTCAAAGCAGCCCTTCGGTGCTTCCAGTTGTTGTTGTTGTGGCTGTGGGGTCTTTGCGAGCAGTTCTCCCCTGCAATCCTTGGCAAGGTGTCCACCCTTGCCACACCGTTGGCACCGGATGGAACCACATTGCCCCAAAACATGGTGCAAATTGCATTTGTTGCACTTGGGGTGTTTACCAGCGTAGGTTCCTGAGCTTTGGTTGGTTGGGATGGGTGGTGCATAGGCTTGAGATGAACCAAGCTTACGTTGCTCTGGTGGTGGTTGGAGAGTGGAAGTCTTGCTCAGGGTGTCATCCCATTTGCGTTTGTTCTTGTCATTGGTTGTGGTTACAGCACCACGGGGTGGTAAAAGTCCTTGTGCAACTACCAAGTCAGTGAGCTTGTGGGTTAGTCGCACGGCTTGTTGCATGGTGATGGGGTCAGCAGAGAGTACCATGCCTTGGACCTGGGGTGGCAATCCATCAATATACTTCTCTATGTGTTTGAATGGTGGGGTTGCCATTTCCGGGCACAAGTGTGCCAGCTCATACGATCGAGCTGTGTAAGTCTCGACCTCGGAACCAATCATCTTATGGTTCCAGAAGTCCGTTTCCAGTTTCTGCACTTCACCGCGAGGACAATATTCGCGGTTCAGCATCCTCTTGAAGTCATCCCAAGGTAGAGCACTGGCTGCATCCAGCCCCAGGTTTTGAACACTGGCGTTCCACCAAGTGAGGGCAGCTCCCTCAAATGTTCCAGCAGCGAACTTGACCCTGTCATCGTTCCTGCAGTTGCTCATAGCAAAGGCCGATTCTGCCTTTTCGATCCAGCGTAACAGCCTAACGGCTCCCTCAGTGCCGTTGAATGAGTGAGGTTTGCAGTCCAGAAACATCTTGAACGTGCAGAGAGGTGGGTTAGGATTTGCTCCTGAGATATGCAAAGATTAAGGTTGAATTAAGTATCGGGCAAATATGTTGAATTGGAAACGAGTGATTGTGATGCAAGGTGAATATGAAAAGGATTCATCACCTTGGTTCAGTAGGTTTTGGTTACGGGCAGCTTCCCGTGCAGCAAGTACCTCCTCAACCCGTTCTGTGGAAAATCGGTGAGCTGAGGAGAGACTAACTTAACCAGGATCAAGAGCTTAGACAAAGCTTTTGGTGTTTTGCTCCCTCTGGAATTTTGCTCTTTAGTTATTTTAGTGTTTAGTTTTCTTAAGTTAGTGATGTGTTGTGAAACACATATGTTTTTCCATTTGTTTTTATTGAGTTTCTATACAGTTTATTGGTTTTTAGAGTCGATTGATGCTGGTTCTTCACATTTCTATAATTTAATGTTTGCAGGTTATAAACACATCATTTTGGCATAAAAGATCAAGAAAACGAGTGTCCGGTTGAACGAGAACAGATACAAGAACAAAGAAAGAAGAATTCTGGATTTTTCAACCCCTCGCGCTACGCGAGGACCACAGGAAACCCTGTCGCGCTACGCGACAGGTGGAAATGACGAAAATACCCCTCACTTATTGATGCCGGTTGACCCGTCTATTTTGTCGGGTAGTGGAACCCGTCGCGCTACGCGAAGGGTTAAGTGGAACCTGTCGCGCTACGCGACAGGGTTAAAAATCCAGTTTTTCGAGTTTATGTTTTGGAAAACGGCTGGAGGCGAATACATTCGATATCAGACGATCTAGGACGAGGCTAGAGACGGCCAGAGGCGATTGGAAGCAATTGGGAAGCTCTTGAAGCGAGAGATCGAAGGATTGAAGCCCCGGGATTGTGTTTTCGGGTGTTAACCATTCGGTTTACTCATTCTTTGTTTCATTCCTGATTACCATGTGTTTCAAGCTTTGTAAACTTGTTATGATTTCTCTTTTGACAATGTTTCTTGGCTAAACATTTAGAACTATCTAGGTTAGATGATTATACATGATTGACTTGGTTTATTTTGGTGTTGGAACATTATGATGTGATGGATTTATGATTTAAAGACTTGGTTTGGAATATTGGATGTGTATGTGTGTCTTTGGTTGTTAAATGATTGATATTATGTTCCTCATGTGTCTTGGTGATTGTCTGTCGCGAAATAGGTGCATGCTAGAATCAATTACTGTGTGTTTTTGATTAATGGATGAGTTTCTTTGGCCGAGTGATTCATAGGAGTGTTTGATTATGATTTAGACGATTAAGATGTGCAACTTGCTTCAATAGCCGTGAGGTGAGAAGTTGTCGATAAGTCTTGGATGTTGGATTTCTAGTTAGAGCCTTTGTGAGAAGATCTTTCTAGTATGTCTGTCAAATCATGTTTATCGAGTCCAATAGGAAAACCCAAGTTATCCCTAGCATTTAAGTGAACTGTGACTTTCACGCCGTGAGGTAGAGTGTTTAACAGTTATTTCTTAGGTGTTTTGAGATTATTGTGCTGTGAGGTAGATAATCTAGCGGATATTTCATAAGTAATTGGATGGCCTGTGAGGGAAATCCATTTAACCGGTGGTTTAACGGCTTTTAGGACCCTTAGTTGACTATCCTTGAGAAGGGTCGAGGGTGCTCTAGGTTTACTTTGAGTTTAGTATTTAAAGATTCCGGTATCACATTAGTTCCATCCCCGATAGAACCTTGTCAAGCATGTATATGATTCAAACCTAGGTAGTGTTTCTTTTCTTCTCTGGTTTAGTTGTTTTGTTTGCTCGTCTGTTTTAGTTTAAGAATTGTTCATTCTTAGATTGTTAGCAAATCCCCCTTTCAAACAATTATTTTCATCTAAGTAAATTTGTATAGATAAACATTTGAGTCCAGTTAGTACAGTCTGTAGAAGTCTGTGGGTTCGATATCCGGACTTACTTTTGTCTTGCTGCACACGATAGGTACACTTGCCTGTCGGTAGCTTAGGTTTTAGAGAGTCTAGATTTATTACTTTGTGTCTAGTTTTAGAGTCTGTTTTTAGTTAGTTTAGTAGCTAAGCTCCGTCGACATCAAGTTTTTGGCGCCGTTGCCGGGGACTTCTTAGTCGATTGTGCTTACTAGTTCTTTTTCTTATCTGTGCATATTTGTGTTTAGGTTTATTTTTAGTTTTATTTTATTTTATTTTATTTATTTCTTTTTGATTGATTTTTGTTTATTTGCAGGTTTGGTAGTGTATGCCACACCTACGCTCACACGGACCGCCACCTGAACTTTCATTGCCTTCAAGGAGCGATTCGCGGGACTTTTCTGAAGGTTCTACGAGCGAGGTAAGTGCTTCCACTCCTATTTCTGTTGATCTTTCTGAGCACACACCCTCTTCTTCTTCTTCTAGTTCTTCTATTCACTCCAGTCCACGCTTGCCTTTTGATCCACAAATGGCAGCGCGTCGCACCGTTCACCAGCAGGCCACTGCGGGATTCACGGGGCTTAATAACCCCATTTTACTGCCACCTATCCCGAATGAAAATTCATGGCAGATTCCTTCATATATCATGAATGCGATTAATAATTCTCAGTTTAATGGTCGTGATGATGAAGATGCTCCCGCACACCTTGCTAGGCTCGCTCGCATCTGTGGTACCTTCAATCTTCAAGGTGCCACTAATGATGCGATCTTTCTATAGCTTTTTCCTTTTTCACTTGCGGGGCGAGCAGCCACTTGGCTCGACTCTCATCCTCCGGGCACTTTCACTACTTGGGTTAGCCTTTGGGATGCTTTTCTTAAAAAGTACTTCCCACCTGCTAAGGCCGCCCGCCTGAGAGATGAGATCCATTCGTTCCGAATGGCCCCTGATGAACCCTACTATCTTGCTTGGGAGAGGTTCCAAAACCTTCTTAGCAGATGCTCCCAGCACGGTCTCTCTGATTGGGCTCTTGTAGAGAAATTCTACAATGGTCTCACTTATGAGACTCGGGCTCGTTTCGACACTTCTGCGGGTGGTCATCTCATGGGAAAAAGGGATGTTGCAGAATGCACTGATATGTTTGAAAGTTTTGCTCAGGCCGAGTATGAGCAGCGGTCTTCAAATAGGAATTCCACTCCTATTTCTAGTTCCTCCTCTTCCACAAGAGGAGTTCACCACGTTAATGTGGACACTAGTGTTGCTGCTGCTCTTGAGTCTTTAGCTAGGGATGTCAAGGAGTTGAAGATGAGAGTAGATAGGTGTGAGATCTGCAGAGGTGGTCATCCCACTTCTGAGTGTTTAGTGAGCCAGGAGCAGGCTAATTATGTAGGAGGACAGGGTAGGTTTGGGCAGTTTTATAACCCCGGTCGGGTAAATTCTCAGAACCAAACCTATAGATCTTCAGGAAATCCCCCTGGTTTCCATCATAGTTACTCTCAAAACCAGGGGCAGGGGCAGTCTAGTGGTAGTTCTGGTAGCACTTCAGGTGCTGGTGGTGGTTTGGGTAGGATAGAGGAATTGTTGACTCAGTTAGTGGCTAAGGATGCCACTACACAGAAGATCCTACATGAGCATGATGTTCTCCTAAAGAACCAACAATCTGCGTTCTTGGATTTACAGCGAACAGTTGGTGACATAGCCAAACGGTTGGATGAACGACCTCAGGGCCAGTTCCCGGGTCAGCCCCAAACCAACCCAAACGCCCACGTTAAGGCGGTCACTACCCGTTCTGGAGGAGGTAGAGGAGAAGTGTTCATACCACCGGTGTTGGTGGAAGTTGAGGAGAGTGAGAGAGTGATCCCACCGGTTGATTTAGATGAGGAGGAACCGGTGGATGAGGAAATTGAGATGGAGACTCCTGGGAGGGTGCAACCGAGGCTAGTCCCAGCAAGTACCGCGCCTAACAGTGAGTCTCCCGTTAAGAAACCGGCAGTTGGTAAGCCGGTCATGTTTAAACCCACCATGGAGATTGATCTTACCCGTGTTCCTTATCCGGCGCGCTTAACTAATCAAAAGCATGCTAAGGAATACGGTCATTTTCTTGACATGTTTAGACAACTCAAGATCAATCTCCCTTTTATCGAAGCCCTTCAGCACATACCCAAGTATGTGAAGTTTCTGAAAGAGTTGTTGAAGGGTAAGGACCATTTAGGAGAGGTCGCCAATATACCATTGAGTGCGGGTTGTTCCGCGGTGATTTTAAACAAGCTTCCCGAAAAGATTACAGATCCGGGAATGTTTACTTTCCCATGCTTATTTGGAGATGATGTGAGGAGGTATGCTCTGGCGGACTCAGGGGCTAGCATCAATCTGATGCCATATTCTTTATACGAGAAGCTAGCCCTTGGTGATTTGTCTCCCACACGCATGACCTTGTCGTTGGCGGATCGGTCGGTGAAGTGTCCACGGGGAATCTTGAAGAATGTCTTAGTAAAGGTGGATAGGTTTGTGTTCCCCGTGGATTTTGTGGTGATGGATATGGAGGCGGACACGACGGTTCCCATCATTCTTGGTCGCCCATTTTTGCGTACCGCTAAGGCTATCATAGATATGTACGAGGGAAAACTCACTTTTAGAGTGGGTGACGAGAGTGTTTGTCTTAAGATAGCCGATTTTGTGACCACCGGTGGTAAGCCTCCCTATGTAGTTGATAGTTTAGGTGTGGATGGTGATGAGTTTATGGGAGGAGGACCATGGGATGTTGGAGATTGTGGTCATGATGTGATGGCGAGGGATGAGATTTCCCTTAATCCTCCCATTTGAGTTGAGTTTGAGGAAGCTCTTGGGTTAAACTCCCAAGTGTATAGTTTGTATTTCTTAGTTTCTTTGGTGTGATTCATTTTTCGTTATTATTCTTCGTTGTTTTTCGTTTTCGTTTTTGTTTGTTTTCTTGAGTTTTGCAGGTGTTTAATCATTTGGATGCAAGAAAGATGGATTTGAGGCACCAGGTATGTATTCTTTACCTTAGAATTGATTTTGGGTGTTTATGGAAGAAAAAGGGATTGGAAAATTGGCTAAGGCATGAAAATCCCAGAAACTTTCTGTGAAAATGGCCATGTCGCGTCACGCGATGATATTGAGCCAACCTGTCGCGCTACGCGAGACAATTGGTCAAACATGCGGGTCAACAACCTGTCGCGGTACGCGACGGGACCGGGAATGCTTAAAAATGTTTAAAAACCCTAGTTTTCAAATTTTACCCCCAATTTCCTTTCATACATCGTGTTCATTACCATAGGTGGCCTTCTAAGTTCATTCTTGTTGCATTGAATTGATGTTTTTCAAATTCTTAGTTAGTTTTTAATTTTCTTTGTTTGATTTGTTTTTCTTTATTAATTTTAGTTAATTGGTAAGGTAGGTTTGTGGTTGGGCTTAATCATGGATATCATTATGTTTCTTTGGACTTGTTGATGCTTGTTTGATCTTTGTTTTGTGTAGATCTTATGTTATTGTTTGTAGCCTACGGAGGAAAAGTGGTAGATTGTGGAGCTACGTGGAAAGATAGTCACTCGACAGTCTTTTCTTCTACCAGCTAAGTCATTTTCAGTTTTTAGTTTTTAATTTTTAGTTTTTCTTTTGGTTTTCCTTTTTCTCTACATTGGGGACAATGTACAGTTTAAGTGTGGGGATGGGAAGCTTAGTTTAAATTTGTTTCAGTAGTTAGTTTTTGAATTTTAGTTTTAGTTTACTTAAGTTTTTGAGTCAAAATTTTTTTAAAAGTTATTTTCATTTTTAGTTTTCAGCTTAAATTTTTCTTGTCTTTGTTTAAGTTGGTTGCAAAAGCATGATGGGAAATGATAGAAAAGTTAGGTTTGAGGGTTTCATTCATAGTTAACTGGTTGGTTTGGTTTTATGCTTTGGTTATGGGATGTGTAGGTAGGCTCAACTCATTGTTTTTATCCCTTAGGGTTGGTATAATATCACTTAAATGCATGAATTTCATGGGAAACATCTTGGGAATTTGGAATTAATGAAACTGTTTTCTCGTTATTAAAGGAGTCTTTGTATAGTAACAGATTAGAGTTTTGAAAATCTGATTTTTGCTTGGCACGTAAGTACTCTTTTTATGAGAATAAATCCGAGTCTTATGGCGCCTCCATTTCACCAAATAAGCTGAGTAAAAAAAACAAAGAAAAATAAAAGAAAGAAGTTGGATTAAAAACTTATGTGTCACACGCCGGGTTGCAGCCTGGTTGAAACACCACTAAGCTAAGTTCAATAAAAAATTGAAAGAAGTAAAAACGCTCACGCTTTCATCTGCTTCCATTATAAAAATCTGATTTGAGAAATTTCTTGTTTGTTTATATGTAAGGATGAATTGAAAGCTAGAATCCAGGATTGAGTTGATTTTAAATTTCCTAAGTGTGGGTCAAATGAAATGAAATGCAGAACATGAACTTAATGAACCATGATTTAGGGACAAGAATAATCAGTATGGGTTTAATAGGATAATAATACTTGCAATTTTTTCCAAAGCGTTGAATTTTAAATTGACTATGTTAATTGTGTAGAAACCGTTTTATCTAGCTATGATCCCAGAATTTTTGCATAGGTCTATTTCAGGGACGAAAAAGAGATAAGTGTGGGGATGTGATGTGTTGTGAAACACATCTGTTTTTCCATTTGTTTTTATTGAGTTTCTATACAGTTTATTGGTTTTTAGAGTCGATTGATGTTGGTTCTTCACATTTCTATAATTTAATGTTTGTAGGTTATAAACACATCATTTTGGCATAAAAGATCAAGAAAACGAGTGTCCGGTTGAACGAGAACAGATACAAGAACAAAGAAAGAAGAATTCTGGATTTTTCAACCCCTCGCGCTACGCGAGGACCACAGGAAACCCTGTCGCGCTACGCGACAGGTGGAAATGACGAAAATACTCCTCACTTATTGATGCCGGTTGACCCGACTATTTTGTCGGGTAGTGGAACCCGTCGCGCTACGCGAAGGGTTAAGTGGAACCTGTCGCGCTACGCGACAGGGTTAAAAATCCAGTTTTTCGAGTTTAAGTTTTGGAAAACGGCTGGAGGCGGATTGGAAGCAATTGGGAAGCTCTTGAAGCGAGAGATCGAAGGATTGAAGCCCCAGGATTGTGTTTTCGGGTGTTAACCATTCGGTTTACTCATTCTTTGTTTCATTCCTGATTACTATGTGTTTCAAGCTTTGTAAACTTGTTATGATTTCTGTTTCGACAATGTTTCTTGGCTAAACATTTAGAACTATCTAAGTTAGATGATTATACATGATTGACTTGGTTTATTTTGGTGTTGGAACATTATGATGTGATGGATTTATGATTTAAAGACTTGGTTTGGAATATTGGATGTGTATGTGTGTCTTTGGTTGTTAAATGATTGATATTATGTTCCTCATGTGTCTTGGTGATTGTCTGTCGCGAAATAGGTGCATGCTAGAATCAATTAATGTGTGTTTTTGATTAGTGGATGAGTTGCTTTGGCCGAGTGATTCATAGGAGTGTTTGATTATGATTTAGACGATTAAGATGTGCAACTTGCTTCAATAGCCGTGAGGTGAGAAGTTGTCGATAAGTCTTGGATGTTGGATTTCTAGTTAGAGCCTTTGTGAGAAGATCTTTCTAGTATGTCTGTCAAATCATGTTTATCGAGTCCAATAGGAAAACCCAAGTTATCCCTAGCATTTAAGTGAACTGTGACTTTCGCGCCGTAAGGTAGAGTGTTTAACAGTTATTTCTTAGGTGTTTTGAGATTATTGTGCCGTGAGGTAGATAATCTGGCGGATATTTCATAAGTAATTGGATGGCCTGTGAGGGAAATCCATTTAACCGGTGGTTTAACGGCTTTTAGGACCCTTAGTTGACTATCCTTGAGAAGTTTCGAGGGTGCTCTAGGTTTCCTTTGAGTTTAGTATTTAAAGATTCCGGTATCACATTAGTTCCATCCCCGATAGAACCTTGTCAAGCATGTATATGATTCAAACCTAGGTACTGTTTCTTTTCTTCTCTGGTTTAGTTGTTTTGTTTGCTCGTCTGTTTTAGTTTAAGAATTGTTCATTCTAAGATTGTTAGCAAATCCCCCTTTCAAACAATTATTTTCATCTAAGTAAATTTGTATAGATAAACATTTGAGTCTAGTTAGTACAGTCTGTAGAAATCTGTGGGTTCGATATCCGGACTTACTTTTGTCTTGCTGCACACGATAGGTACACTTGCCTGTCGGTAGCTTAGGTTTTAGAGAGTCTAGATTTATTACTTTGTGTCTAGTTTTAGATTCGGTTTTTAGTTAGTTTAGTAGCTAAGCTCCGTCGACATCAGTTAGAAGAAAAGAAAGAAGAGAAAACAGTAAGGCAACACAAAAGAAATTTTGAGAAAAGTGTTGTGTTCATTCAGTAGATGTTGGGGTATAAATAGCCCTGACATTTAATGTTTCAGGACAAATACAAAAAGAAGACAAACAGAAAAGACTAATGACATTATTACAGACACTGTAGCATCAGAATAGTACAGTTGTAAAGTCAACATAGGATCTTTAAAGATCTGAGTTCAGACTTTTGTACTGATGCTAATAAATTATTCTTTCGGAAGTTCTTCATAGGAAACTCTCTAATGTAGTCAGTTATCCTAAAGAAGGTTACATTTATTCTTTCATCGGAAGAAACATATGTCTTCTGAAATATTGTTTTTCTTCCGATGTCTTTGGAGGTCTTCCGAAGTAATTGACTCTTATTCTTCGGAAGCAAGTGTCTTTAGAGAGGTTTGTCATTGAGAAGAGTCTTCCGAAACATCTTCTGAAGTATGGTCTTCGGAAGCACTTATTTTTTCTTTTATTTGTCTTCGGAAGCACTTCTTCTTTTATTTGTCTTCGGAAGCACTTCTTCTTTTATTTGTCTTTGGAAGCAATTGTCTTTTATTTGTTTCTTCCGAAGGTTCTTCTGAAGACTTGTCTTCGGAAGCTAGTGTCTTTTATTTGTCTTCGGAAGCAGTTGTCTTTTATTTGTTTCTTCCGAAGGTTCTTCTGAAGACTTGTCTTCGAAAGCTGGTGTCCTGCAACATTTATTACAAAGATTATTTGGAAGGTGGTTTTGCTTCGTCAGTCCTTATTTTCCAACAATCTCCCTCTAAACTGATGAAGCCAAAACCACTTAACTTTAGAGCCCAAACAATTTTAGAACATCAGGCTGGTGGTTTTATGTGTTGTCTCCCTCTTTTTGGCTTAATCTGGGAAGAATGAGGAGGTAAAGAAGGGAGCAGAGTAGAAAAGGTGGTAGAACTGTAGGTGAGTTAAGAGTTTAGAGAAACCTTCAACTGAAGGTGCCTGCATTGGGTTGGATTTGGATTACAGGACTGAGGACATCCGTCAATTCCTTAATGTGAAGAACCGATCCGTCCATCTTGTTATAGTTGTCATCCGAATCCCTGACGAGAGAGTCAGTTTTATTATGACCTGAGTCCATCTCAGAAATGTCATAAACCCCTTGTTCTTGGTTCTGGGGATTTCCAGCCTTAGTTTAAAGAAAATCTTCATTGGCTGTTGCCATACCAGGAGTCTTACTGCCTAATCCATTCAAATGAAAAGCCATTGGATTTTCATATGAAATGGATGCTCCTGATATATGATCAGGAGGTCAAGATGGACTTGACTACCGGATCTCATCCTCTTTTATAGGGTATAGATGTTGATCAAAATAGGTAAAAAGGGGGGGCTGTTGGAAAGAACAGAGTCATCCTTGGGAGAGAGGACAACCATCTGATTGTCGAATGACATGTCAGTGGTTAGTGAGGTTTCCCTTAGGAATACAACATTATCCTGTGAAGAGGATTAATGAGGAGCCGGATGGGAAGAGATTCTTGATAGATCTGTGAGGATGGAACAGATGTATCCATGTGTTCAGTGGGAACACAATCATGTTCAGGGATCTCATCTTCCTGAACAGATTTTTTGAGTTTATTAGGCTTGGAGGGTTTTGGAAAAGTATTTTATGGCCGGTACCTGATTTAGGTGTGGAGGAAGGGTGGATGTGGGTTTACTAAAGACGGGTTTTTCTTTAGTATCATCCATCAATGTTCAACATTTTGAACAACAGTTAGACAAGTTCGTCATAATATTATGAAGATCAAAGAGACAAACTAAAAGCATAGCCGAAACTATGAACATATCTGATGATATACCAGGTTATCAAGAAGATATTATTTGAAATAGTTGCCTTTAATGATCAAAAGAATTTACTTCTACATAATCAAGTTTTTCAGGTTAACCTAAAAAGTTCATGATTATGTATGAGATTACAGAGCAAAGCTAGAATAAGAGAAAAGTTGAGACTTACACATTTGGTCAAGAAGACATGTTCATGCACATTCGAAAAGTACAAACGAAGTTTTGTGAGGAATGAAGCCTGGTCCGAAGCCGTTACGCCATTATCATAAGCATGAAGCTTGCGACAAAGTAAGCGTGAGTGCTTCGTGCCAGGCGACATGCCTGACAATTTATCATCTGTAACCATGAGCATTACTTAGAGTGCTGATAAATAAGGAAAGTAATCCGAGAAGATTATTGGTTGAGAAAATGGCGGTAAGAATCTTCTTGAGCCGTGAGAGTCAGTATTGAGACTCGGGTCTATCAGAAAGATTGACAACTGTCACATCAAATGCGAAGCTCAAGATTTATATTGCAGATGGGAAGAATCTTATTTTAGACACAAGTTTAAATAAACTCATGAAAGTTTTCGGAAGAAGAAAAGAAATATCTTTGAAAGAGGAAGAAGATATCTTCGGAAGGAGAAAATACATCTTTGGAAGAAGAAAAGACCAAAGAAGTTATTGAATGTAACAATGGAAAGTTTAAACATCAGATAGATATGAAGTAGTGATCATATTACTACTGATCCTATCCGTGTATATAGATAATTACTGAAAGAAATCAAGATTTTTTTAACAGTAGTTTATCCAATATCCATTGTTTGGACAATTTATAAAAATTATCCTTTAATATTTATGTGTACAAAGGTTAATAAACATAATCTTGACTATGTTTATTAACTCATATTTATCATGCCCAATTTTGCTACAAACTTAGAGAAAGTTGAGGAGTCTAAGGGCTTGGTAAATATGTCAGCTATTTGGTCACTTGTAGAGACATGTTCTGGAACTATTAGTCCCTTTTCAAAACAGTCTCTAATGAAGTGATGCCTTATTTCAATGTGTTTGGTTTTAGAATGATAGACAGGATTCTTTATTATGTTTTGGGCAGCTTCGCTGTCTATCAGAAGAGGTGTTTTTAGTTCAGTTATTCCAAAATCTAGCAGTTGGTATTGTAACCAAAGAATTTGGGCAGTGCAATGGGCTGCTGCAATGTATTCAGCTTCAGCAGTTGAATTTGACACTGAAGTTTGCTTCTTGCTTTGCCATGACACTAAGCAACCTGCAAAGAACTGACAACCTCCTGAAGTGGACTTTCTGGTTAGAGAACATCCAACATAATCACTATCTGAAAAACCAACAAGCTTACAAATTTGATTAGCAGGATACCAAATACCTAGCACAGGAGTGCCTTTGAGATATCTGAGTATCCTCTTCACAAATGAAAGATGAGATTGCTTGGGAGCAGATTGGTATCTTGCACAAACACATGTTGCATACATGATGTCTGGCCTTGATGTAGTAAGATACATCAAAGAACCAGTCATACACCTGTAGAGAGTTTGATCTACAGGTTCACCATTGTCATCTGGACATATGCCAGGACTTGTTGCCATGGGAGTAGAAATTATTTTACAGTCATTCATATCAAATTTATTGAGAAGATCTTTTAAATATTTAGATTGATGAATGAAAGTCCCGTGTAAAGTTTGTTTGACTTGAAGTCCTAAAAATGTTTTTAATTCACTTAAAGCACTCATTTCAAACTTAGAAGACATTAGTTTAGAGAATTGTTCACACAAGGAAGGTTTTGTTGATCCAAAAATGATGTCATCAACATAGATTTGTACCAACAAGAGTTCCTTATCTACTCTTTTCATGAACAAGGTCTTATCAATGGTTCCCCATGAAAATTTATTAGAAAGAAGAAATTGAGATAGAGTGTCATACCATGCTCTTGGAGCTTGTTTTAGACCATAAAGTGCTTTGTCTAGTTTGTACACCCAATCAGGATGATGAACATCATCAAATCCTGGTGGTTGACAAACATAGACTTCCTCTTTTATTGTTCCATACAGGAAAGCACTCTTTATGTCCATTTGGTATACCTTTATGTTATGAGAGATGGCAAATGGTAGGAAGAGTCTAATGGCTTCCAGTCTTGCCACAGGAGCAAATGTCTCATCATAGTCAATACCTTCTTCTTGACAGTAACCTTGCACCACTAACCTGGCTTTATTTTTTATTACAATGCCTCTGTCATCTGTTTTATTTCTGAAAACCCATCTGGTTCCGATGGGATATTTTCCATCGGGCAGAGGACATAGAGTCCAAACATTTTGTCTTTTGAACTGCAATAACTCATCTTGCATTGCTTCTACCCAATTATTGTCTTTAAGAGCCTCTTGATATTTGGATGGTTCAGTTTGGGATAGAAAGGCTGCATGAAGACAGAAGTTTGAAATCTGGCTTCTTGTTTGAACTCCTTTACTTAGATCACCTAAGATTTGTTCTAGAGGATGATTTTTGTTAAAAGGAATGATGTCCAAACAATTATTTGAAGAGGCAGCATAGGATGAAGGTGAGTTTTCAATGGGGCTCATAGAGTTTAGAATGTGATCAGGAACATCTATGGATGCATTATCCAAGACAGGAGATAGAGGAGTAGAAGGTATATCGTCTCGGTTTTGAGAATTTGCTTCTTGAGAATTTATTTGATGAGATGGAAAAGAAGTGAAGAACTTTGAAACAGAATCTCCTCAATAGAAGATAGATCTTCAGAAGGTTGACATGACTCTGATGAAGGAGAAGAAGAGGGGATGGAAGGAATGAATGAGAAGCTTTCAAGATCGAAGAGATCATCAGGAGCAGAAGGGAAGGATGAGGTTGATGCTAATTCATTGAATTTTACATCAATAGATTCCTCAATTATTTTTGTTCTGAGATTGAAAGCTCGATATGCTTTAGAAGTCTGAGAGTATCCAACAAAGTATCCAGAGTCAACTTTAGCAGCAAATTTGGACAGAGAGTCTTTTGTGTTTAAGATAAAACACGGACATCCAAAGACTTTGAAGAAGGAAATGAGGGGTTTTATTTTATATAGAATTTCATAGGCAGTCTTGTTATGTCTTTTTACAATGTGAACTCCGTTTAAAACATAACAAGCAGTGTTTACTGCCTCAGCCCAGAATGATAAAGGCAATCCTGAGTCTGCAAGCATGGTTCTTGCAGTTTCAATTAGTGTCCTGTTCTTTCTTTCTACAACTCCATTGTGAGCAGGAGTTCTAGGAGCACTATATTGTCTAAGGATTCCTTTAGAAATACAGAATTTATCTAGAACTTGATTTTTAAATTCTGTACCATTGTCACTTGTTATCATTTTAACAAAAAGACTGAATTGTTTTTCAAGAAGAGTGACAAGAGCAATTATTTTATCAGAAGTCTCATCTTTGCTGAAAAGGAAGAAGGTCCAGCAAAATCTTGAGTAATCATCCACAACAACTAGACATTATCTTTTTCTAGCTAAACTAGCTACCTTCACTGGACCAAATAGATCCATATGAAGCAGATTAAGACAATTAGTTGTTTTGGATTCCTCAATAGACTTATGTGAAGTTTTATGTTGCTTTCCCTTTAAGCAAGGTTCACATTGACCTTCAAAGTGAAATTCTTTAGAAGGTAATCCTCTTACTAAAGAAAGGGTTGAAAGCTTATGAAGAGTTTGGTGATTAACATGACTGAGTCTTCTATGCCAAAGAGTGGTTTCAGAAGATGATGCCTTGGCTATCAAACATGTAGGAGAAGATGTTTGAGAGTCAGTAGTCATATCTACAATATAGACATTTCCACTTCTTCTAGCCGTTAGCAAAGTGTGTTGATCAATCAAGATCTTTATTTTTAGAGTTTATTTCTGGAGAAAGAATTTTGCAACTGTCTTTAGTGAAAAATGAACTAAAATTTTTGTCAACTAGTTGAGAAACACTCAAGAGATTAAACTTGAGGTTTTCAACTAAGCTAACATCTTTAAACTTCAAATTTCCTCTTGAGACAGAACCGGATCCCACTATCCAACCTTTTGCATTGTTTCCGAAAGAAACAGATCCTCCATTATTTGGAATGAAGTCATTCAGAATGGATCTGCTTCCAGTCATGTGCCTAGATCCTCCACTATCCACATACCAGAGATGATTTTGGTTTGAAGAGGATTTCTGCACATGAGAATTATGTACAAAAGATTAGATATGGGGTATTTTTATTTTATTTATTTGTTTTGTTTTGTTGTTTATTATTCATCAATTTCTGCATCATTATCAGTAACTGTTGTTGATTCTGTTGGAAAAGATTGATTTGAGAATCCACAGGAGAAGAGGTAGCACCACTATGTGAATAAGGAGGTGGTGTTCCCAAAATGGAAGGTCTGGAGTTAGCACTCAAGGAAGAGGGTGAGATAGAAGAAGAATGAGGAAGGGTCCCAACAGATTGGTTATTTGCTGGTCTTACTTTCTTCATTTTATTGGGAAAGTTCCCTTTAGACGAAGAAGTATGATCAGCTTTCAACTTATTAGCCTTCATCCTGGCTTTCTCCAAAGGTGTTTTTGTTCTACAGTTTTCAGTAGCATGGTTGTACTTAAAGCATTTTAAGCAGGCTGGAGAAAGAGATGAATAATTTGGGATGAAAGGTCTGTTTACTTTCATTGTGGGGTAAGGAGGATGAGGATGAGAAGGAGGAAACTGGACATTAATCATAGGTTCTTTTCCTTTATCAAGATTTGACTTGATGCTAGGAGTGAAACCAGATTTTATTGTTTCTTCTGAACAGGGAGTAGAGCTCATATCAGGAGCAATCTCACTTTGTTCTGAAGAGTTATTGTGTTGAACTGAGTTCAACTGAGATCTTTCTATTCTTGTCAGATTTGTATTAGTGGGATATACAAACTTAGAGAAATAGTTTGGCTGATACGCCAAAGGAGGGGTATCTTTTATTGGAGAAATTTCATCAGGAAGAAAGGTTGGTGAAATAGGTTCAGGAGTGGTTTCTTCCTTATTATTATCAATGGGTGTGTAATCCTCTGGTTGAGCAGTGTGATTATACCCAATTCCAAATCTTGCTTTGCTGTGAACTTGCTTTTGTAAAAGCATTTTGAATCCTTTGCAAGATTCAACCCACTTTTCACAGCTTACTTGAGTTTGAGATAGTTCATCTTTACAAGCATAGTATTTTTCTCTTTGTAGATCAAATGATGCTTGTAAATTAATTTTCTCAGTTTTCAAGGCACAGATTTCATTATCTTTTATTTTTATTAATTTTTCCATTTCAGAATTTTTATTGTCAAGAATTTGTTCCAATTCCTGATTTTGCTTTTGAAACAACATATTGGCTTTCTTTATTTTTGCAAAGGCCTCTATGCAAGCATTGGAACATAATTTTTCTAAGGTAAAAGAAGATACCTGAGCATCAGAAATATCTGCTTCAGGTTGATCAGAGGAACAAGAATCTTCACCAACAGCCATAAGAGCAAATTCTGTTGGTTCAGAAGTGATGAGGGCATGGCCAACATCTTCAGGTAAACTGCTCCAGTCTATGTACTCTTGAGAGAAAAGAGCCTATTGAACGGATGATGAAGACTGGACAGCATGTCCGGGAGCATTTATTTGTGAAGAAGGAGCTGTAACAACTTGAAGTGAAGCAGGAGTAAGTTGGTACATGTTTCCATTTGCAGCTTGTACATATTGCACATTGTTAGAAAAAGAGTTTTGTGCAATATGTGCTGATTCCTGAGAATTATTGGACCTTTTGAAAGAAGATGAAGTGGATGAATAGGGTGTTAAGGAAGTATGTGAAGACAAGTTTGGATAGGTCACATAAAAAGAAAGATTAGAGTTTGGAGCGTTAGAGCATTCCCTTGCAAAATGTCCAGTGCCATGACACCTATACCATTGAACATTTGTCTTATTTAGACCGATCTTGGTTTTTCCATGGATACCAGGAAATTTTCTTCCTGTTCTCTTGTAGAACTTGTTAGTTCTTATACTCAAGAGAGCCAGTTGGTGGAGAATGTCCATCTCTTCCAAGTCATCACTAGGAACCTGGTGAAGATCGTCCATGATAAAACACAGATGGTCAGATGGGAGAGAGTGGTCATCACGAGAGGAGAATGAAGAGGTGATGCCAGTAGTTATGTCAATGTGTTCATCATAACCCTGATCACTTATCACAGAGTTATGACTAAGAAGAGCTGTGTTCCCTTGAACATACTCTTCAGTTGATTTTCCAGATTTTATTAGTTTTCTTTTCTGGTCAATCTCTCGCTCAAAAGTGAGCAACTTACCATGAAGTTGAGTAAGTGAGAGTTTGCCAAAATCTGGTGAAGATCTCATGACTATAGAGTAAGTTTCCCATTTTTCAGGAAGAGATCTTAAAAATCGATTTAGAACTGAGACAGGAGGATACACTTGACCAGCTAATTTTAGTTCACTTAAGAGAGAAGTGAACCTTTCAAATTGCTGAGTCAGTGACTCATTATTTAGTTGGCAGAAGGTCTCATATTGTTGAGCCAATATCTCTCTAGTATTAGCTACAACATCATCGGTACCACCGAATTGCTCTTTTAGAGCATCCCATAAGTCCTTAGCAGACTCATGGTGAAGAAGACCCGAATAAATTTCATTCGGAAGGGCCATAGCCAGCTGAGCATGTGCCTTGGCATCAAGCTCCAATTTCTGAAAATCTTCTTCAGTGGAATTTCGGGGATCCTTAGGGACATTATCTCCTGTCTCTGTGTCCAGGACCATTGGTTTATGAGGTCCGAACATGACAGACTTCCAACATCCTGTATGATTATTTGACAGGAAATGTAACATCCGTCTCTGCCAAATATTATATTGATGCCTAACCAGAATTGGTGGCTTCGTGGCAGAACCAGTGTTATGAGGGTCTAAGGTGAATTTTTCTGCCATGTGTTCAAACAGTTATGAGTAAATCAATAGATGATGAGTACTCAAGATAGTTTAATCGAGTAATTTTTGAACACTTTAGAGTTTCAAAAATCAGTCTTTAGCAGATTTGAAAAGAAGATGATAACAGAAAACTAAACACAAGATATCAAAGTGAGCTTTGAAATTTAGCCTTGATGGTTAAACCAAGACTAATGAACAAGGCTCTGATACCAATTGTGAAAAATCGGTGAGCTGAGGAGAGACTAACTTAACCAGGATCAAGAGCTTAGACAAAGCTTTTGGTGTTTTGCTCCCTCTGGAATTTTGCTCTTTAGTTATTTTAGTGTTTAGTTTTCTTAAGTTAGAAGAAAAGAAAGAAGAGAAAACAGCAAGGCAACACAAAAGAAATTTTGAGAAAAGTGTTGTGTTCATTCAGTAGATGTTGGGGTATAAATAGCCCCGACATTTAATGTTTCAGGACAAATACAAGAAGAGGACAAACATAAAAGACTAATGACATTATTACAGACACTGTAGCATCAGAATAGTACAGTTGTAAAGTCAACATAGGATCTTTAAAGATCTGAGTTCAGACTTCTGTACTGATGCTAATAAATTATTCTTTCGGAAGTTCTTCATAGGAAACTGTCTAATGTAGTCAGTTATCCTAAAGAAGGTTACATTTATTCTTTCATCGAAAGAAACATATGTCTTCTGAAATATTGTTTTTCTTCCGATGTCTTTGGAGGTCTTCCGAAGTAATTGACTCTTATTCTTCGGAAGCAAGTGTCTTTAGAGAGGTTTGTCATTGAGAAGAGTCTTCCGAAACATCTTCTGAAGTATGGTCTTCGGAAGCACTTTTTATTTTCTTTTATTTGTCTTCGGAAGCACTTCTTCTTTTATTTGTCTTCGGAAGCACTTCTTCTTTTATTTGTCTTTGGAAGCAATTGTCTTTTATTTGTTTCTTCCGAAGGTTCTTCTGAAGACTTGTCTTCGGAAGCTAGTGTCTTTTATTTGTCTTCGGAAGCAGTTGTCTTTTATTTGTTTCTTCCGAAGGTTCTTCTGAAGACTTGTCTTCGGAAGCTGGTGTCCTGCAACATTTATTACAAAGATTATTTGGAAGGTGGTTTTGCTTCGTCAGTCCTTATTTTCCAACACGTTCGTTGATGAGGGCGTTCAACTCAGCTTGAGTCAGGTTGATGTTTCCACGTCCACCCGCATTCCTACGTCCTCCACGTCTTCCAGCCATGATCTTCATAGCGAGAATAAGTGTTAGTGTTTGCTTAATGACTAATGTAGTGTGTGCAGTAGGTACTGAAGGAAAACATGTAGAGCTATCGGCTATCCCCGCCATGGGTAGTCACGTGCGGTGATGAACGTAATGCATACAAGATGTGACATGCGTGCAAGTATCACAATACTAGGCATTAAGTGTAGTGTGGAGACTAGTGGTTATAGACTAAGTTCACTAAATGCAAACCTAATTCGCAATAACCGGAGTCTCTGATACCAATCTGTCGCACCCCGAGAAATCCCGTCCCTTCCGGGGCGCGAGCGGCAACAGATTGTCAGGATCGCAGTCTCCGGTCACACAACATGCGAGACCTATATGTCTGATTTCACACGTACATCCAATAATTTGGATAAAAACAATTTAGTATTATCAGAGTTGCGGAAGTTTAAAGTATCAGTTAACTAAACAGTTTAATCATTCATAGTTTGCAGAAGCGTTAATTTAAAACGGTTTTCAAAACGATAAGTAACAATAGTTGCGGAAGCGATTTAAGTTGTTTAGCAATACATAATGAAACAAAATGATAATTGTTCTCAAATCCTAAGACAATGATGATGATGCATGGGACTCCATCCTAGCATCCTATCCTCAAGTGCATGCCTTAGTTACCTGAGAAAACATGCGAGTAAAAGGTCAACACAAAGGTTGGTGAGAGCACAGGTTTATCATAAGCAATAAACATCCAATGTTTAAAGTAAGAGTTGTTATCTATGTATCATTACAATGCAGTATCGATTGATAGCTAGTCAATAAAGTTATATTATATGCGGGGTCGTACCGAAGCTGACAGTTGTGCCTCCCGCCATGTCCATCACAAGACTATGGCAAAGTGTTGGTCAATATTGCACCCATTCCGACCTACAGTCGGGTTGGCCTCCCAGGCGCGATGGGTGGGGCTTGTCGGGCCCAAATAGTACTATTCAAGATTACCACGCTAGGTGCTACGTGCTACTAACGGTCCGTGGAGTATCGCGAAGACTTTTAGTTGTGATGTGGTCCACACATATACATATAGTGATAATGCATGTCCATACATAAATGAAATAAGTTGTTTTCCAAAAACAGTTTATCATGCAATGTTTTCTCCCCCAAAGGTAGAAAAAGTAAAAAGGGGCCGTGAACTCACCTGTTAAGCAGTTCCGGTGTGATTGTGGGTTCGCGTCTGCGAAAGCTAGCACGTGCTAGTAAGCACCTATAACCATATAGGTGTGAGTATGTGTTTTGTGGTGTGTTGTATCCCATACAACTCCAAGTATCGGTGTGCTCAACCGAGTGCGTGTGTTAACTAGTGAGACTCGATGAATCGTTGGTGACACGATTGTTGTGTTTATGTGCCTTACTGCACATAAGACACCAAAATGCATCCTATGACTCTAATCACATAAGTTACCATTTTTAGAACGTTTCCAATTTAGGAAAGTGTGGTTACGAAATCCCATTTCATAAAAGTACTAACTTCCAATATGTTTATAAAATACATTTAAACCCTTAAAACATGTTGTTTGCGCATAAATCACTGTTTATGCCGTTTTGCCCAAATAAAGTTTCCTTATTTAGAAAGTATCCGTTTAAAAGCTCGTTTTCACAAAACGAAGTTTCCAATATGTTTAGAAATCATTTTTAAACATATTTCAAGAATCAAAGTTCATCAAATCTTTCAAAAACATCAAAAGCCCTTTTTTTTGATTTACCAAAGTTTCCATAAATAGTAAGTTTCTACAAAACCAAGTTTTTGACAAAATCAAATATCCCAATGTGTTTCTAAACACTCCAATACACATTTAACAACATCTAGACATGTCTAACATGTCTAGATCATCACAAATCCAAGACTTGCAACATAAAAGTTTCCTTTTATGGCAAGTGTACCAAAATCATCACTAAATCTATCAACAACCAAACCAAACTCAAATCTAACATCACTAAACACTAGAATCAGTAATTCCATGACAATAACACATCAAATCACCAACAATATCGTGCACATAAACCGTATGGAGTTGCATGTGGGTTTTTAGCCCTTGCATGTACGATCTAACACTAGGAGAACGTTTAAAACTACCTTAGATGACAAGATTTGAGGTAGACAGCTTCTGGAGTTCCTTCAAGTGGTTGGATTTCGTCCTTCTTATCGATTGAGAGCTTCCCAAGCTTCCTTGACGTTTCTATGGCCTTCAATCACCAAGAAATGGCTTCAATGATGTTTCCAGCAGGTTAGAGTGCTTGATTTCAGTGGTTTTGATCAAGAATTGACGAAGGAACTAGGAGAAATGGTGAAGGAGTTCGACTAAAATGAAATGGGTTGGTTTTTATAAATTTTTCGATCTGCATGGCCTTCGCATACCGCGAAGGCCGATCAAAATTTATCATCGCGTACCGCGAAGCCTTTCGCCGAGGGACTATCGCGTACCGCGATGAGTCCATTTCCTTGTTTTTCGATTTCGTTGATACGTTCGTGAGACTCGTGTGTGTTTCGATAATTCCTTGAATTATCTTTGATAGTTTGTGTTCGTGACTAATGAAGTGTTTGCACGCTTGATTAATCCTAATCAACGTGTAATGCACAATTCAATAATTCCCCGAATCATTGTTTTGTGTTAGTGTTGTGTTTGCCACACTTGGTTTCCAAACCAGTGTCTAATGTACGATTCGATAGTTCCTCGAACTCGTAGTCGTTTGTGTTCAACTCATCTAATTAAACATAATTAAATGAAATGCAACAAGTATGAATGTGAAATGTAAAGAATGTAGGAGTTGCGATTTACCTGAAATTGCCGGGTGTCACAAATACTTTAATTCAGAATTTCTTAAAAATGAAGGAATTTTCAAAAGTAAACTTGAAGCCGAGGGTCGGGATGTGGCAAGGCTAAAAGAACTTTTAAGTGACAAAGAGTCCAACTATCGAGATGCTCGACGCAAAATCGATGAACTCACGTTGGAATTGGACCAAGTTAAAACTCAGCTTTCTAAAACTTCAGTAAAATGTGAAAAGTTTGATTACTCAAGCAAGGTTTTAGAAAACATGACATCTATGCAATACAGGGAAAAGAAGGGCAAGGGAATTGGGTATAATGAATGTGAACCGGCTTTTAATCACAATTACTCAGTTATGCCCAAAATCAACACCTCTGTTGATGATCTGCTGTTACAATCTGATCGAAGGTTTGAGTTCAGTACTGGTTTTGACAAACCTCTCCCTCTGACAGCAGATCCTATTGAGACCAGTCCCAATATTTCTGATGATTCTGAGATATGTGCAAATAATTTAAGCAAAGCAGGTATGAAAGGGAAGACCGAAGAAAGAAGTGCTGAGAAGAGCACAGATTGTTCAACATCTTTTGGAACATCATCTCTCAGTTCAAACTCTAATTTTGTTAGAAAAGTTGATCAATTTAAAATTAAAACAAATGAGATGTCTAAAAGCTTTAAGTCAACTTTTGTTAAAAAGGGTGTTATTTTGGAAACAACATCTTCTCGTTTACATCATGAGTTCAAGGGCCATTCCACCGTTACCAAAGAAATAGGATCAAAGTTAGATCCTAACTGTGAACCTTTTGTTCCAAAAGAAATTTTGAAACAATCTTCAAATTTGTCTAAACCTTGCAACTGTGATGTAAAACCTTTTGACCCTAGGGAATTTCATGAGAAAGTATGTTGCTTTGCCTGTGGTAAGCCAGGTCACATTGCTAGAAATTGTCTGCACCAACCTACTGAATTCTTTTATGGAAAGAATCAGAAGGTCACACCCAAGGCAAAACCCTCTATCAAATCCAGGAGGACTGACCAATCCTCAATGCCTAGGGTGATTCTTCAGAAAGATCCGCAAAAGCAATCCACTGCCAAAAGAAAGGATCACACAAAGTTCATCGCCAATATGGTTTTCATAAACAAAAGTCAAATTTTTCAAAAGTTAAAAACAAGACTTATTGGAGACATGATCCAATTCTGAATATCCCATTAAAACCAGTTAAACGTGGCAGTGGTGCTAGATCAAATATTGATAAGGTCAAAGCAGTTAAATCAAAGGGAATTCAAAAGAGAGAACCCCTTGTTTCTATTGTGTCTAAACCTGTTATGGTTTGGGTACCTGTTTCTCATTGATTTGTATAAAATGCAGGGACGAACCAGTAAGCACAAACATGTTTGGTATGTAGATAGTGGCCATGACTGGGGACTTTTCTCAGTTACATGAAGTTACACCATTCAATGGAGGATACGTATCATTTGCAGGAGACAAAGGAGGACGGATAAGCATGAAGGGCATGGTAACAAATGGAACTCTCCGTTTTGAAGACGTGTATTATGTTGAAGAGCTCAATCACAGTCTTTTGAGTGTTTCTCAAATTTGTGACAAGAGTTTTTCCACACACTTCACAAACAAAGAGTGTCTTATTCTGAACCCTGGTTTTGTGGTGCCTGAGAAGTGGATTCTGATGAGAACTCCAAGAATAAACAATGCCTACATTATCAATATGAATTCAGCTTCATTCACTGAGAACACTTGCTTGTTCTCAAAGGCATCGGAGCATGATTGTCTGCTATGGCATCGACGACTGGGTCATGTAAATCTTAAGAATCTGAACAGACTCGCCAAGGGAGATCATGTAATTGGTTTGCCTTCTAAAGATTTCTCCACTATTGAGAAGTGCATTGCTTGTGCTAAGGGGAAGCAACACAAGAGACCCCATAAGCCTAAACTGGTCAATTCTATATCTTCAGTTCTTCAACTTCTTCATATGGATCTCTTCAGACCAGTCAATGTGATGAGTATCGGGAAGAAGTCATATTGTCTTGTTGTGACAGATGATTACTCCAGATTCACTTGGGTGTTCTTTCTAGCCAAGAAGGATGAAACACCAGAGATTCTGAAGAAGTTCATTACCTTGATTGAAAATCAGAAGAATCAAAAGGTCAAGGTGATTAGAACTAACAATGGCACTGAATTTAGAAATCAGACTCTTATCGATTTCTGCGATGAAAAAGGAATTGCTAGGCAATACAGTGCAGCCAGAACTCCTCAGCAAAATGGAGTCGCTGAAAGGAGAAACAGAACGCTTATAGAAGCTGCACGAACAATGTTGTCAGAATCGAAGCTGCCTATCTTCTTCTGGGCCGAAGCAGTTAACACTGCTTGCTATGTTCAAAATAGAGCACTCCTGAACAAGCGTCATCAGAAGACTCCTCACGAGATTCTCTTTAATCAGAAACCCAAAGTTGGACACTTCAAGTCATTTGGATGTCCTTGCACTCTTCTTCATACAGAGCCTAATCACAAGTTTGATGATAAGGCAGATGAGTGTTACTTTGTAGGATATTCATCCGAGAGAGCAGCTTACAGAGTTTACAACAAGAAGACCCGGATGATAGTGGAATCATACTACATAGATTGGCAAGAAATGAATTCTACAGATGCTGGTTCTAGTCCAAAGTGGTTATTTGAGTATGATTCTACTTTCAGGCCCTTTCACCATACAACAGAAAACTCAGAATCATCCAAGCAGACTGATGACTTCTACAAGGGTGATGATGTGGACTATAGGGTTGACTATGTTCCATGTGATTCTAACCTCTTAACAGTTGACCCTCCAGGCATGTACAATCATGGTCCTCAAGTTCAGCCAACCCCAATACATGAAGTTCTTCCTTCAGAACCAGATACCTCTCAGTCCGTTCAAGCTCTCCTGGAGACCGATCAAGTCTCATCTTCCTCCCACCAAACTTTTGATAATCCATTGTTCTCAGATAACATTCCTGAGGAACATTGTGTGGATCACGGAGTCAAAGCAAGTGAAACTGCTCCTATTGACAACATCTCTTCTTCCAGTGAAGATCAAGTGAACAACATCAGCAACTTGCTAGATAATCTAGCCGTGGAGGAAGTTCCAACGCTCAGCATAAACAAGAATCATCCAGTTGAAAATATTATTGGACCTCTCTCAGAAGGCGTTCTCACTCGAAGAAGATCCATTGCAGCTACGAACATCTTGTCTGAGGAGACAACTACCAGAAGCCAATCAGGTCCAATTAATTCTTGTTTATACTCCTGTTTTACTTTGCAGGTTGAACCCAAAAATGTCAAAATGGCTCTCAAAGAGTCCAGCTGGGTTGAGGCAATGCAGGAAGAGCTGATGTAGTTTCAGAAACTTAAAGTATGGAATCTGGTTCCTCTGCCCAAAGGAAAACTGCCTATAGGAACCAGATGGGTTTTCAGAAACAAGAGAGATGATTCGGGTGTGATTATCTGGAATAAAGCCAAATTGGTGGTTCAAGGCTTCTACCAACAGGAAGGGATAGATTATGAGGAAGTCTTTGCACCTGTTGCAAGACTTGAGGCAATACGGATTTTCTTGGCCTGTGCCTCCTACATGAACTTCACGGTGTATCAGATGGATGTGAAGACAGCTTTTCTGTATGGAAAGGTAAAGGAAGAAATCTATGTATGCCAGCCTCCTGGGTTTGAAGATTCTCAGTATCCAGAGCATGTCTACAAGTTAGACAAAGCTCTTTATGGTCTACATCAGGCACCGCGAGCGTGGTATGCAACACTTACTGATCATCTGCTTGCAAATGGATATACCCGTGGAGCCATTGATCAGACTTTGTTCGTTCGCAAAGATAAGGATGATTTAATTCTCGTTCAAATCTATGTGGATGACATCATATTTGGCTCCACCAGCTCAGCGTTGTGCAAGGAATTTGAAGGGGTGATGAAAAAGAAATTTGAAATGAGCGCGATGGGAGAAATGACCTTCTTTCTAGGTCTACAGGTCAAGCAAGATCCAAAGGGTTTGCTGATTCACCAAGGAAAGTATGTCACAGACATTTTGACCAAGTTCAAAATGATGGATTCAAAGCCGGCATCTACTCCCATGGCTGCTCGTCCTGTCTTGACTACGGATTTGGATGGAGAAGATGTTGATCAACACCTCTATCGCTCGATGATTGGTTCCTTGATGCACCTGACTGCTAGTCGTCCAGACATCATGTTCTCAGTTTGTCAATGTGCCAGATATCAGGTAAATCCAAAGGCATCTCACCTTATAGCTGTTAAGAGAATCTTTCAGTACCTAGTCGGAAAACCTAGACTCGGTCTTTGGTACCCAAAGAACTCCGAGTTTCAATTATTTGCATACTCAGACAGTGACTTTGGTGGATGTAACCTGGACAGGAAGTCAACCACCGGTGGGTGTCAGTACCTGGGAGATCGCCTTGTCTCATGGCAATGCAAGAAACAAACAACCGTATCCACATCTACTGCGGAGGCTGAATATGTTGCGGCTTCCAGTTGCTGCTCTCAGGTTATCTGGATGCAACAACAACTCCTCGATTACGGTTTGAACTTTCTTGACTCTCCTATTTTTTGTGACAATGAAGCCGCCTTACAGATCATCAAGAATCCGGTACAACACTCCAAAACTAAACATATTGACATCCGGATTCATTTCATCCGTGACTGTTTTGAACGGAAACTCATTCATCTTGAAAAGGTCCATACAGATGATAATCTGGCGGATCTTTTCACAAAACCGTTCGATACAACACGATTTCATCACTTGCTTGCCTCTCTCAAACTCATAAGCTTTAACTAAGAGCAAATTTTGTAAATACATTAAAATTTGTGTCCTAATCTATTCACAAATTTAGGGGGAGAAAATTTACAAAACAACAAAAAGATTTTTCATTCTTTGAGTCAAAATTTACAAAACAACAAAAAGATTTTCGGTCTTCGAGTCAGTCTAAGATGATCTACAAGTTTAGGGGGAGTTAAGTTTTCAAACCCTAAGAAAAGAAGATTCTGCCTCTTATCATTCAAAGAAAATTACAAAAATATTTTTATTTTTATCTTCTAAAATGTTTAAGAAAATACAAAAAGAGTTTATTTGAACAAGCAAAGTGAATCGATCAAATTGGGAAGTGAAATAATCTCTAAGGATCAAAATTTCACTATCTTAATAAGATTTCTAATAGAATAACAACTTTGAATCTCTATTCTATACTAAGAAGTTGAAATAAGTTTTTCAAAACTTAAATAATCACACTTGATCAAAATTAAAATACATATAAATAGATAAATAAGTGTGAAATTGTGATCATTAGATAACTAGAAATGTGTGACAACTATTTGACTTCTTGATTAAATCCTTGAATCAAAACGAGTTTGTGTTTTTATAAACTTAAAATTGTGTTTGAAAAACTCGGGTATTTCCTATGTTTTGTGCAAACAAAGAGCGGGAAATACCTACTGAAGCATCCTATGTTTTGCGTAAGCAAAGAACTTGATGTGTGACGTTAAGACCAATGTGTCTGTCGATCAGAAAATAAAAGATGCCAATGAGCTCAAGATGATAGAACCCCTTCTTGTTCTTGATTCTAAACCTAATAGATCTGTTATTTTCTTTTGTCATCTTAAAACTCTGTCAAAATAATTTGTAGTTCGTTAAAACACAATCAAAGTTCGAAACAAAGGATTTAACAAGACTGATAGGTTGCATATTAATCTAGTCTCATAATCTAATTGTTCACAAATCTCCCATAAGATATTTTCAGAAAAACTTGATCAAATAACTGATTATTTAAGAGATGGAATAACGAGTGGAAATCATTGGTGGGGAATAGCTATTTAAAGGTTGTGCTTCGTTAAGAAATTAACAAAGATGGTTAAATTTTGATAACAGATTTGATCCCACAAATTTGACCCGACTGAACTTAAACTTGTCAAATTTTATTTTATTTTATTTTATTTTATAAAAGTTAGAATTTTAAATCAAATTAAGGGTGAGTATACGAATGTACGTACTCGAAATAATCTTATAAATAGTCCGACAGCATTTAATTTCGAGTACCATATTTTCGTGTACGCGACTTGTCACTTCGAGTACAGAAACTCTTCTTTAGAGGCGATCTCGATTCTAGACTTGATCCCAAAATTCCACTCCGGCTATCTTGTAGATCCACTATAGGCGACCCTAGGTATCAATTTTCATCAAGATTTAACCGTGAAATCAAAAGTTATGGTCAAAATTAAATTTCGAGTACGCGATCTTCGTGTACAGGAGGTTTTTGGTCAAATTGACCACGAAGTGCTTAAAATTGAAAGGCGATTCGTGAATATGTTGGTCGCCTCTCAATTGCGAGTATATTGAACAGGATTAGAACATCTATGGAGCCAAAATGATGAGTTTTTCAAAGAATTTGGAGTACACGAAATGTAAAACTTCGAGTACACGAACACTTCGTGTACAACCAATGCTTCATGTACAGATCACATTTCGTGTACAAGATCCATTTCGTGTACAGATTGTACTTCGTGTACAACCACATTTCGTGTACAAATTTAATTTCATGTATAGAGTGCATTTCGTGTACAGAATGCACTTCGTGTACACCTTGATTTTCGTGTACAGCTCGCTGTCTCGAGTGAAAGTGTTAAGTTTGAGAACAGAACATTCAAGACTTAGAAAATTTTCCACAAATTCAGTTTTCTCAAACTTAAACTAACTTAATCAGTTTCTGTTTCAGATGGCAGACTTACCGTTCGTACATGATCACAACATGACAGCTTTTCTTGGGGACCCTCCGGCAAAGCATTCTGAGTTCAAGAGTATGGTCGAAGGATTGATACTCTCACCAGTAAACTACGCCTTATGGAGTATCCTTTGATTGTGGCCTCCTTTATTCGAGATTTCTGGAGCATGGTGGAAGAAAGTACTGATGCAGATGGGAACGTCAGTATCGTCGGAAGAATTCAGGGTCACCCTATCGCCATCACCGAACAGATTATACGGGAATGTCTGCAATTTGGAGACAAGGAAACTGATCCTGTCGAACTTGATCAAGATCTGGAGAACAGAACTGTATATCAGATGGGTCATGAAGGTGCCTATCCTCCGACTGAGAAGAAGCTGCTGCATCCGTACTGGAGATATTTGGCACATGTGGTCACTCAGTGTCTCTCAGGAAGAAAAGGGGGATACGACGTTCTGAACCAGACCCTCAGTTCTTGTCTAGTGGCACTAGCTCTCGGAGTTGATTTCAATTTCTCCAGGATGATTTTCCTTGACATGCACTCCAATATCAAAGGAAAGAGGAAAGAAAGATTTTTGACCTTTCCCCGCTTTGTACAGATTACTATCGACAAAAGGCATCTGAACTTGGATCGTACATTCGGTTCGCTGGAGATCAAGAGAATGTGCGATGACATCTTTGGATACATGAAGATGAACAAGCGTGGGAAAAAGCAGTATGTTGGTGAGAGGCCACTAATAAAGTTTGGACGCTTTGTGGGAGACGAAAATGTTGTGGAAGATCAAGGCACTCCTGTTGCCTTTGTGGCTGAAGAACATGACGTCCAAGCTACAGGTTCAAGAGTTGATAAAGCTGCAGAGGATACTACTCATGAACCTTCCACCTCATCAAGTGAAGACTTTGTTCCTGAAAGGCCACCTCCCACCAGGCAAGAAAGAGAGGAGGCACAGGATGCGGACTACACTCCAACTCCTGAGTCATCACCGAAGAAGAAGAGGCAAAAGACAGTAGCCAAGAGAACCAAGGATCCCCGACTTCAGAAGATGTTCTTAAGCTTATCTTTCTCATCTGCTGCATCTATCATATCACAGGCACCTACTCAACCACCTCCGCCTACTCAACCACCTCCGCTTACTCAACCACCTCCACCTACACAATCCAAGCCACCCTCAAAACCCAAGCCACCCTCACCACCTCCTGCCACACAACCTCCTACTGTTACACAACCACTTCCTCCACCTACACAACCAACAAAACCCAAGCTAGTCATCAAAATTCCCACCACTCGTCCATCTGTCACTATCCCTCCACATACCAAAACTCAATCATCTCCACCCCATTCCAGCAGCGACAAAGGAAAATCTCCTTTGCATGCTGATTCACCATATGAGCCGAGACATGTGCCTGTTGATCTCGTAGGCTTGCAGGATCGAGTATTTCAGCTTGAAAATGATTCCAGGCGCAAGGATGATCTTATTCTAAATCTACAGGATGGAATGATAAAGATATGTGGAAAGCTGAACAAATGTCATGGAAAGATCAAGGCTCACCGAAAGTTCATCAGATGTCTTTTAATAGAGAACCATGAGATGAAAAAGGACATCAAAAGGCTTAAAGGAGAGGAAGTTCCAGAGTCCGACAATGAATTCATAGATGATGTTTTTTGGGACAGTGATGATGACAGCGATGATAGTGATGATGATGATTATGATGATGATGATGGTGATGATAAGAAAGAAAAGGATCAGAAAGAAAAGGAGGATGACAAAGATAGTAAAGAAGACAAGAAAGAAGATGATCCATCCGGAAAAAGGGATCAGGGACCCCCAGATGATAAGGATCAGGGAGGAGCCACCGGAAATCCATCCACGTCAGGAAAATCCACTAGTCTTTATAACGATCTTTTTGGAGATATTCCTGATGACATCCTATTTGGTGACTATGTTCAACCTGACGAAACATCAGGAGCTGGCCTTGAAAGCTTATTCGATGACCTGCCAGAGGACTTTGATTTTGAGGAGCCTGGCGAAGAAGTTAAAGAAGGGGAAGAAAATGTTGTGATAGCCGATGTTGCCAAAGACCCATACGTAGATTACTTGTATACTCACAAGTATCTTGATTCAGATGGTAAAGAGATTCCACCTCTGGGAACCGTGATCAACAGCTGGTTTGAAAAACATAGAGATTGGACACCAGCACCCAAGGAAGTTAGAGCTACCTGGCTTGGAGAGATGAGCGAGGAGCTTCCAGAGCATACTTTTATATCTGATGACCAATCCTTGTTTGTTGTACGCAACAATCGGTCAAATATTTGTTGCTAGCTCTTTGACAAAGAAAGAAACATGTACCTGGTCAAGAGGATGAATGGCAAAGTGGAGTACTACAGGAGGCCACAGGATTTTTGCACCATGCCAAAGGTTGATCTGCGAAGCATCAACAACGCCATGTTCTTCAACCCTTCAAAGGACAATCAAGCCGATCTATTTGCAAAGTTTCTGAAGGACCAATGCGACAAAGACTTTCCAGTGATGAGGACTGCCAAGGGAAGGCGTTTTGAGTCCAAGTGTATTATAGATCCAAAGACAAAGAAATACTGGATATACTACACGTATCCTCCTCCGCTCACTGAAAAAGCTGTTCCAGTATCTCCAAGGGTTCCTAACAACTCCCTTGCGAACTTTTTGTCATGGTATTTCGATGAGAAGACTCTATCTGCTGTCATTATGAGGAACAAAGATGACATTAATGATATCGACATGATCTTGGATCCGATGGACTTGCTCAAATTTGGAAAGGAAGACATGATGAAGCTGCATCAATCTCCCATCAAGGTATACGGAGGTTGGGACGAGGACGCTAAGCCTTACACGCGCACTGTTGCATATGCCATTGATCTGAATCTTTATGCAGGAGCAGGACCACACTCTGTATCTCTTCCTATTGGATGACTTCATCAGTCTATGGGGAGTTTGTAGAGCCCAATAAACGATCAAGACTGACAAAGTCAACCCGGAAGAGTCAATGCTCAGTTTTTGGTTTATTTCGTGTACAGCATTTCGAGTACACGAAGTGTTCGTGTACTCGAACTTTTTGTATTAGATTTCGTGTACTCCTAGGCCTAGTATAAATAGACGTATTTTGTACAGGTTTAGGGTTGGAATCCCGAGGCATTTGCTCTCTAAACGTATTGAGGCACTTGCACTCAATTTTCAGTATTTATATAAAGATCACATTTTTACACTTGCTTTCTTGATTCTAACCTGGATTCCGCACTTGTTAGAGATCATTGATGACGTTTATGAAGATAAAGTTTGGTTCTTGATCCGTTTTGAGACCTACAATTAAGAATCGATATCCTCTACCGCGCATTGATGATCTTTTCGATCAACTTCAAGGCTCGGCATGGTTTTCAAAGATCGATCTTCGGTCTGGGTATCATCAGCTTCGTGTACATGATGATAAAAAATTCCCAAAACGGCTTTTCGAACAAGATATGGCCATTATGAATTTCTGGTAATGCCTTTCGGCCTTACCAATGCACCAGCGGTGTTCATGGATCTCATGAACCGTGTTTGCAGACCATACTTGGATAAATTCGTGATTGTATTTATTGATGATATTCTGATATACTCCAAGAGCAAAGAAGAACACGAGCAACACCTTAAGTTGGTTTTGGAAATCCTAAGAGAGTAGCGACTGTATGCCAAATTCTCTAAATGTGAATTCTGGCTTAAGGAAGTTCAATTCTTGGGACACATTGTCAATGAAAAGGGTGTTCACGTGGATCCTGCGAAGATTGATGCGGTGAAGAATTGGAGTACACCGACGACATCAACGGAGATTCGATCGTTTCAGGGACTTGCCGGTTACTATCGGCGGTTTATTTCGAACTTCTCCAGGATTGTTGTCCCTCTCACTTCGTTGATCAAAAGAATAAACCTTACGAGTGGGGACCAAAGCAAGAAGAGGCGTTTCAGACTTTGAAGCAGAAACTTTGTGATGCCCCTGTCTTGACACTGCGTGATGCAAATGATGATTTTGTGGTTTACTGTGATACAACCAACCAAGGTCTCGGTTGTGTCCTCATGCAGCGGGGAAGGGTTGTGGCATATGCATCAAGACAGCTGAAAATTCATGAGAAAAACTACACTACACACGACTTGGAACTTGGTGCAGTCGTGTTTGCTTTGAAGATATGGAGACATTATCTTTATGGCACCAAATGTGTAGTCTTTACAAATCACAAGAGTCTACAACACATTCTCAATCAGAAAGAACTTAACATGAGACAACGGAGATGAGTTGAACTGTTGAACGATTATGACTGTGAAATTCGCTACCATCCTGGTAAAGCGAATATAGTAGCAGATGCGCTTAGTCGCAAAAGTCAAGTTTAGATCCATAGTGTCCGAGTGCACACTAGTCTCCATAATGATGTTCTCACAGCCCAACAACACTCATTGGCTCAGGATAACTTGAAAAATGAGATGTCTTGCGGGGCTGAGATACTATTGATAACTAAGGATGATGGTTTGATGTATTATTTGAATCGGTTGTGGATAACGAACCGGGATGATCTTAGGATGATGATTATGGATGAAGCTCATAAATCTCGTTACTCAATCCATCCGAGTGCTGATAAGATGAATCAAGATCTTAGAGCCTTGTACTTGTGGCCTGGAATGAAGAAGGATATTGCTGAGTATGTGTCCAAGTTCCTTAACTGTGCTAAAGTCAAGGCTGAACACCAGCGACCTTCGGGATTGTTAATACAACCGGAATTACCTATGTGGATGTGGGAGAATATCTCCATGGATTTCATTACTAAACTCCCACAAACTGCAAGCAGTAAGGATAGTATTTGGGTGATAATTGATAGATTAACCAAGTCGGCTCATTTCTTACCGATACGCGAGACGTACCCTGTGCGAAAATTAGCTCGTATCTACGTTGATGAGATAGTTAGCCGACATGGAATTCCCTTGAGCATAATATCGGATCGTGATGCTCGTTTTACGGCGCGATTTTGGGAATCACTTCATGAAGCATTTGGAACAAGATTGGATCTTAGTACTGCCTATCATCCCCAAACGGATAGATAGACGGAGCGAACGATTCAAACATTGGAAGACATGTTGAGAGCTTGTGCCATCGATTTCGGTGGCAACTGGGATAGCCATTTACCATTAGTTGAGTTCTCGTATAACAACAGTTATCATGCGAGCATTGGTATGGCATCGTTTGAAGCTCTCTATGGTAGAAAATGCCGGTCACCTATTTGTTGGACCGAGGTCGGCGAATCGCAGATCACTGGTCCCAAGATTATTCAAGAAACGACTGACAAGATTCACAAGATCCACGACAATCTGTTAGCTGCTCGCAGTCGACAGAAGAGCTATGCGGATAAACGATGAAAACCTTTAGAGTTTGAAGTAGATGATATGGTATTACTCAAAGTATCGCCCTGGAAAGGAGTGGTACGATTCGGGAAGAGGGGTAAGCTTACTCCACGTTATGTTGGCCCTTTTAAGATTCTTGAAAGGATCGGGAAGGTTGCCTACAAGTTGGAACTTTCTCCTGAACTTAGCAATGTACACCCGACGTTTCATGTGTCCAACTTAAGAAAGCGCTTAGCTGATCAAGATCTTTAGGTACCACTCGACGATATTCGCATCGATGATACCATGCATTTTGTTGAAAAACCGGTTGAGATAATGGATCTTGAGGTTAAAAAGCTCAAACGCAGTAGAATTCCAATTGACAAAGTACATTGGGAGTCGAAGCGTGGTCCGGAATTCACCTGGGAGCGGGAAGATCAGATGAAGCTTAAGTACCCACATTTATTCATTACGGTCACTCCAAGTTGAATTTCTGGACGAAATTCCCTTAACTAGGGGAGACTGTAACATCACTATATTTCAGGTTGTCCGTACATATGTACGACTGTACCGTTACGACCTGATATGATAACTATTAATGATAATAAATTATTGGATGATATTATTGATGATTGGTATACATACTGAGAACATATTATACGCGTAAACCATGGGAAGTTTAGTTGTAACCTAACTAAACAGAACCAGAAAGTTTATCGCAGTTGAATTCACGGATAATGGATTATTTGTTTGGGAATGGAAAGGAATTAGGAGTTGGTTGTTTTTAGTTGCTAAACATATTCAAGGACACATGGCCATGGTTTATCAAAATAGCGGTGGGACGGGGGCTGGGGTGGTTGCGACTGACCCCTACGTATGCCCTATACATATGCATATTTCGGTCTATTATGGATGTGTTAGTGATATGGTTTAGTGGGTTCTGTACTGGGATTAATAATATTAAAGATAATGAGATAATGAAAGCATTATTGGAAATGATTACGCGATGGTGAGGTTACGATTATAAATTAAACATGAATGTTATTTTAAAATTATTAACTTAATAATGTATTCGCGTGGATGACGATTCACACGAATATAATTATTGAGAATAATATTCTGAAATGATATTCCATAAACCGTAAATCGAAACGAAATACGATACGAACGTCGGATTCGAAAAGGTGACGATCTTTACGAATACGTACGTAAGTAACGCGTTTCGACGAGATAATAAAATAATATCTAACGATATCAAATTAATAAAAGGAAATTAATAACATTTATTAGGAATCACAATCTAAAACAAACACGAATAAACTGTTTTATTTAAACAAATTAACTAACGAGATATAACTGAATCGCTTTTATGAAACAAAATAATTAAAAGCGTTTTATTATATTAAAACGCAATTATTTAAACGGGTTTTAATTTAAATATAATTTACGAGGAAAACCGAACATTGTATAAGTTTTATTGCGAGATAAACGAGACCGAACGCCCGGGATTTCGTGGGTACTGAAAGAAGAAGGTCACCACCTTCTTCTTCATTTCAATGAAACCTTTGTCTCTCTAAAACACCCATTCACGTCCCTACTCTCTCTCTCTCTCTAACTTCTCTCTAGATTATCTCCTTCAATTCTTGACGAAATCACGAGATCTTGGTGCCTAAACGACCACAAGATCGAGGAGAAAAAGAATCTACAAAGAAATCCAATGTTTAGCAGCTGATTCGAGGTAGATCTTGATTTTTTTCATTTTGTTTCTCACTTTATCCATACCCGGTTTGCATCTACAAGCTTTAAACGAATTTTATGATTGAAAAACCTTAAAACGAGCTAGTAGGAACGGGTAGGAATAGTGGGTTGAATCTGCAACAGGTTATGTTAGAAGATGGTGATGATGAACGACCAATGATGTGCAGGTTCGTGGGCTGCTATAGCCGAACCTGTAACCACGAGTATGGAGGGGCCGAACCTACATGGTTCGAGGACTTGGCTCTGAAAACCCTAGTTGCCGAACCCTTTTGGTTTCCAGGTCTTAGCCTTGACCGAACCTTCAGCAGACATAGGCGAACCTTTTTTCATGACCCCACGAACCTCCTAGGAGCCGAACCTTCCCTATGGGCGAACCTAGCATCTAAAAATGGTCCAGCCGAACCTAGCTCTCTGCAGCAAACCTCGGCTAAGTTTCTGTATGGCACGAACCTCTCACATGTTAGCCGAACCCTAATGTCCCAGCCGAACCTTTACCCTGGCAGCCAACCTTATCATGTGCACTCAACCGACCGACCCACAACTTGGCTGAACCTTTGCTAGACAAAGCTGATAGCGAATCTTGGATCAACACACTCTTGACCGAACCCCAATAACCTAGCCGAACCCGTGAGCCGAACCTAAGGGGGGAAACTATAATAGGTTCGTTGGTTATGGCTAATAAAAACATAGGAATTAACTAGGGTTAATGGGTAGCCAAAGACCATGGGGAAATCAAATTATATGTTATGCATGCATGAGAAATTTTGAGTTACCACCTACCTTTAATGATATCAACTTTAAATTATAATATTTTGTAGAATATGAACATTTATGAGAATGATATAAACATAATCTCTTAAAAATCTCGAACCTGATTTTTTTATTTATAATTTAGGTTAAGGTGGTTAACAAATTGATTATGCATGTATAGTTATGTATATGATTAAGGTTATCCCTTTTAAATATACATATTTGTGATGAGACATATGAAATCTCATGAGTTTCTCATTGTCATTTAATCAAGGAAAAAAACTAGCAAGACCGAAATACATCGGAATATCAATTAACTATAAAACGCTTGAGTAGTTTAATTGACTTAGATAGAATAAACCGATGTAAGGAAACGTTTAATGGTTTAAAGTGAAACACTTATAAACATTAAATGGTAATATAACGTGTATACTTATGATTATCAAACACATGATAATTCAGATTTGTGAAGTATTTTGGTTTTACATACGCGAGCACGCATTATACGAAGACACAGATTCTAAGGACTCAGGTTAGTTCTCATAACCTCCTTTTAAACTATTTTGTTTTAAACTCAGAGGTGGAACATGTATACCAGATTTTCATATTGTCTTAATAACACATGATGACACTTGTTTATTGTTATGATATTCACATTATTGGATTATCATAATTCCATGAATCGTTGCTGTTGACTTCGGTCATACGCAATGGTTGCATGTATTGTCACTATTCCATGAATCGTTGCTTTATACTTCGCTTGTACGCGATGATTACATGTATTGTCACTATTCCATGAATCGTTGTTGTTGACTTCGGTCATACGCGATGATTGCATGTATTGTCACCATTCCATGAATCGTTGCTGTTGACTTCGGTCATCCGCAATGATTGCATGTATTGTCACGTGGATTACCACAACTCCGTGTCGTTGTCATTGACTTTGGTCATTCACAATGATGCATGTATTGTCACTTATACTAATTGAGAATATTGTTGATTGAGATTGGTTGAATGTATATGTGATTGTGTGTTTCTGATTATGTGTTGGAATATCTCGCAGGTATTCATGTGGATTTTCTCAGAAAACTATAAACTTTTACAGTCATTTGTAAAATATTTCTAAATATAAAAACTTATGATTACTCACCAACTACTTTGTAGTTGACACTTGATTTTCTACATGTTTCAGGGAACGAGAAGAAGTAGGTAGGGCGGACTAGCTCTACATCTTTTGGACTTCATCACATAGGACTCTTGGACTTAGCTAAAATTAACTGGATTACTGAAGACTAGTATTTAGTTAATTTAGTTAATCTTTTGTGTAATTGATTGTAATTAAATCATGACGAACATGATTTTTATGTAAACATTTATTTGATTTTATTGATATGTGATGATGTATACTTAGATGCCCACGAGCTTTTGAACAATCTACACATCCCTCGTGGCATCCCGGCGTTTCCGCCATCAGTTGGTGTTACAGATTGGTATCAGAGCCTGGGTTATAGGGAATTAGGTTACTAGAAATGGTTGACCTAGTCTATAACTGTAGGATACCCTAGTATGAATTATTTCATACACTAGTTAGTATATTCAGGATTTCATGCTTGTGTGTTTATTACATGTAATCTGAACTCCTACTATATATATGATTCGCATATATTACTTGCTTACTTGTGCCCTAATGATTCAGTAAGGACATGCACATGGTGTATCGTAAAGGTGGTGGGATGTTGGCTGGGGCATTTGCGATTGACCCCTACATATACCCTATATATATACCATTTACGGTACATTAGGTGGATGTCAGTATTGAAGAATAAGAGAACTACCCGTTTAGGAAATTAATTGCTTAGGAAATTAACTGCTTAGGAAATTATTTGCTTTAGGAATTACTTGTTTGATCTTTGATCACCAGACAAGGACACACTCGTGGTATACTACAAAGGTGGTGGGACGGTGGCTGGGGTAGTTGCGACTGACCCCTACATATGCCCTATACATACATTTGTAGTATATTGGGGGTATGTCAGTGTCAGGAACTTAGGATATTACTAGGTATTGCTGGGAAGGTTGTTGATGGTATGTTGGTAAAGTTTGGTTTGGATTGACATATTGGGAGATCATATTTGATGAATACATGTAAAATCACTTATGAACACACTTATTGGACACGTGGGGTGTTACACTTAGGATCAACGAACACTTAGTGATAGACTGAAGACGTAGATGATGATATAGACACTTGGTGAAAATATGAACGCATAGTGATGATACTAACACTTGGTGATGGTATGAACACTTGATGAGAATAAATTATTGGGAAATATGAACACTTAGTGATAATAAGAGCACTCAGTGATGATATGAACCCTCATTGATAATTATGAACATTGAGATTTGGTATGCATTTTAGTGAACTTAGACAGTAAGGGAAATTTAATGTCAGGTGAATTTAGACATTAGGTGAACTTAGAAATAGGCAAACCTACATGTCAGGTGAACGTAGACATTAGGCGAACCTAATTGTCCAAGGGAATTAGAGACCACTTCACTCAAAATTATCCTACCTAGGATAAGGTTTGTGAAGTGAGATTATGGTAAGATACATGATACACCCTAAATTCTAACAAGGGCATAATCGTCGTGCAATGCAACAGTGGTGGGACGGCGTATGAGGAGACTACGGTCAAATCTATGTATGCCCTATATATAAGCTTGTTGCACTGCACCGGGAGGTTGTCAGTGTTGGTATAGGGTGGAAAATGTTTGAAACTTAGGGCTAGTAATTTATATTAGATATGACCAACTAGGATGCGTTAGTATAATCATAGGAAATTAATACTTTGATATGAGTTTAATGACAGATGGGAGAAAAATATAGTTCCTATATGAAATCCTAACTGTTGAAATGGACTCATTTGACCATTGTTTGTCTAACTTACGTTGTAAACGATAGTAACATGTTTCTAATCTCTTCAGCAACATGCCGCCACACCGTCACAACGAGGATGATACAAACCCAAAAAATGGGGATGCTAACAACAGTAATGCCAACTTAGCCATGCAAGAGTTAGCAACACTCATTACTGGATTGGTGAATCAACTGACTCAAGCCAATCAGTCTTTCATTCAGAACAGAGGTGGTGAAAACCCACCAGCTTGCACATTCAAACACTTCAGCTCCTGTAATCCACTGAAGTTTACGGGTTCTGAAACAGCCACTCGTCTGCTGCACTGGTTTGAGAGCATGGAAAACACCTTCATCAACAGTGATTGCCCCGATAATCTGAAGGTGCGCTATGCCACCATAGTTTTCCAAAAGAGAGCACTGACTTAGGTGGAATGGCGAAAAGCGAACTAGGGGAGTTATGCTGCCCTGGCACTGACGTGGACGGAGGTCAAGAACTTAATGACCACTGAGTTCTGTCCACGTAGCGAGATGAGTAAATTGGAAACTGAATTCTGGGAACTCAAACAAGATAGCGAGGAGAATGTAATCTACAATACTCATTTTCATGAGTATAGTCTGCTAGTGCCTCTTCTGGTAACACCATTGGAGAGAGATATTGAGAAATACATAGGCGGTCTGCCTATATGCAGATTCAGGATACAGTCTACGGTAGCAACCCTACCACACTAGAGGTTGCAATTCGCTTATCTGCAACACTTACTGATAATCATGTAAGGGCTGGAACACTCACAAGGAAAGGATTCAAGAACACTGACACCAAAGCAGCTGCAAAAGAGACTTCCACTGAAGTCAAGACTGAACAAGGCAGCTCTTCAAAAAGCAGCAACAAAAAGAGGAAGACCAGGAATTTTACGGTTACTACTCCTGCTGCTAAGTCTGCTCACCAATCATCCAACAACACCACTGCCAGAAATTATATTGGGAATACTCCCTAATGTAATACTTGAAGATATCATCACATGCCTAACTTGCCTTGTCGCGTCTGCAACAACTGTGGCAAGTATGGCCATTTTGCAAACATTTGTCGGAGTGCACCGCAAGCACAAAAGATGCAACCTGCATCGCTTGCACTGCTAGCTCCACAAGCTCAACAAGTTCAAGCTGTACCCGTTCGCCAGTTACATGTACATGCAAGAGCCTGTTACGAGTGTGGTGAAGTGGGTCATTTCAGAAACAAATGCCCAAGACTGACTGGAAACAATCAAAGGGTGGCAAGAGGCAGAGCATTCCAACTGAATACTCCAGCGGCTCAAGCCAACCAGGATGTGGTCAACGGTACATTTCTGATCAACAACTCTTATGCATATGTCTTATTTGATTCTGGTGCTGATAGGAGTTTCGTTTCATAATATTTTGAATGCATGCTTGGTAGAACACGTAAACACTTACATAAACCGTTTAACGTGGAGGTGGCTGACGGAAACACTATTGATATTGACACTGTTATTATTGGATGTACTGTGAACTTAAGTGATCACGTTTTCCCAATTGATCTTATACCTATGCACCTTGGTAGCTTTGATGTTATCTTAGGCATGGATTGGTTACCCACCCACAAAGCGGAGATTGTTTGTCATGAAAAATACATTCGTATTCCCTTACCTTCGGGTGAAACTTTAAGAGTTTTTGGGGAAACTGCTAGTAAAGGTCTTAAGCTGATGTCGTGCCCTAAAGCACACGGGTACCTTAGGAAGAAATGTATAGCATTCTTAGCACACATTGTGGAGAGAAATGAGAAAGGAAAGAGTATTGAAGATGTTCCTGTAATAGGAGATTTTCCTGAAGTATTTCCAGATGACTTGCCAGGTCTTCCACCAGAACGCCAAGTAGAATTTCGAATTGAATTAGTACCTGGTGCGAACCCCGTCGCCAAAGCTCCTAATAGACTTGCGCCTTCGGAGTTGCAAGAATTGGCGAGCCAACTACAAGAACTAACTGACAAGGGATTCATTCGCCCGAGCCATTCGCCATGGGGTGCACCGATCCTTTTTGCCAAGAAGAAGGACGGGTCATTCCGAAGGTGCATCGACTACCACGAGTTGAACAAGCTGACAATTAAGAATCGATATCCTCTACCGCGCATTTATGATCTTTTCGATCAACTTCAAGGCTCGGCATGGTTTTCAAAGATCGATCTTCGGTCTGGGTATCATCAGCTTCGTGTACATGATGATAAAAAATTCCCAAAACGGCTTTTCGAACAAGATATGGCCATTATGAATTTCTGGTAATGCCTTTCGGCCTTACCAATGCACCAGCGGTGTTCATGGATCCCATGAACCGTGTTTGCATACCATACTTGGATAAATTCGTGATTGTATTTATTGATGATATTCTGATATACTCCAAGAGCAAAGAAGAACACGAGCAACACCTTAAGTTGGTTTTGGAGATCTTAAGAGAGGAGCGACTGTATGCCAAAGTCTCTAAATGTGAATTCCGCTTAAGGAAGTTCAATTCTAGGGATACATTGTCAATGAAAAAGGTGTTCACGTGGATCCTGCGAAGATTGATGCGGTGAAGAATTGGAGTACACCGACGACACCAACGGAGATTCGATCGTTTCTTGGACTTGCCGGTTACTATCGGCGGTTTACTTCAAACTTCTCCAGGATTGCTGTCCCTCTCACTTCTTTGACTCAAAAGAATAAACCTTACGAGTGGGGACCAAAGCAAGAAGAGGCGTTTCAGACTTTGAAGCAGAAACTTTGTGATGCTCCTGTCTTGACACTACCAGATGCAAATGATGATTTTGTGGTTTACTGTGATGCATCCAACCTAGGTCTCGGTTGTGTCCTCATGCAGCGGGGAAGGATTGTGGCATATGCATCAAGACAGCTGAAAATTCATGAGAAAAAGTACACTACACACGACTTGGAACTTGGTACAGTCGTGTTTGCTTTGTAGATATGGAGACATTATCTTTATGGCACCAAATGTGTAGTCTTTACAAATCACAAGAGTCTACAACACATTCTCAATCAGAAAGAACTTAACATGAGACAACGGAGATGAGTTGAACTGTTGAACAATTATGACTGTGAAATTCGCTATCATCCTGGTAAAGCGAATACAGTAGCGGATGCGCTTAGTCGCAAAAGTCAAGTTTTGATCCATAGTGTCCGAGTGCACACTAGTCTCCATAATGATGTTCTCACAGCCCAACAACACTCATTGGCTCTGGATAACTTGAAAAATGAGATGTCTTGCGGGGCTGAGATACTCTTGATAACTAAGGATGATGGTTTGATGTATTATTTGAATCGGTTGTGGATACCGAACCGGGATGATCTTAGGATGCTGATTATGGATGAAGCTAATAAATCTCGTTACTCAGTCCATCCGGGTGCTGATAAGATGTATCAAGATCTTAGAGCGTTGTACATGTGGCCTGGAATGAAGAAGGATATTGCTGAGTATGTGTCCAAGTGCGTTAACTGTGCTAAAGTCAAGGCTGAACACCAGTGACCTTCAGAATTGTTAATACAACCGGAAATACCCATGTGAAAGTGGGAGAATATCTCCATGGATTTCATTACTAAACTCCCACAAACCGCAAGCGGTAAGGATAGTATTTGGGTGATAATTGATAGATTAACCAAGTCGGCTCATTTCTTACCGATACGCGAGACGTACCCTGTGCGGAAATTAGCTCGTATCTACATTGATGAGATAGTTAGCCGACATGGAATTCCCTTGAGCATAATATCGGATCGTGATGCTCGTTTTACGGCACGATTTTGGGAATCACTTCATGAAGCATTTGGAACAAGATTGGATCTTAGTACCGCCTATCATCCCCAAACGGATAGACAGACGGAGCGAACGATTCAAAAACTGGAAGACATGTTGAGAGCTTGTGTCATCGATTTCGGTGGCAACTGGGATAGCCATTTACCATTAGTTGAGTTCTCGTATAACAACAGTTATCATGCGAGCATTGGTATGGTGCCGTTTGAAGCTCTCTATGGTAGAAAATGTTGGTCAAATATTTGTTGGACCGAGGTCGGCGAATCGCAGATCACTGGTCCCAAGATTATTCAAGAAACGACTGACAAGATTCACAAGATCCACGACAATCTGTTAGCTGCTCGCAGTCGACAGAAGAGCTATGCGGATAAACGATGAAAACCTTTAGAGTTTGAAGTAGATGAAATGGTATTACTCAAAGTATCGCCCTGGAAAGGAGTGGCACGATTCGGGAAGAAGGGTAAGCTTACTCCACGTTATGTTGGCCCTTTTAAGATTCTTGAAAGGATCGAGAAGGTTGCCTACAAGTTGGAACTTCCTCCTGAACTTAGCAATGTACACCCGACGTTTCACGTGTCCAACTTAAGAAAGTGCTTAGCTGATCAAGATCTCAGGTACCACTTGATGATATTCGCGTCGATGATACCATGCATTTTGTTGAAAAACCCGTTGAGATAATGGATCTTGAGGTTAAAAAGCTCAAACGCAGTAGAATTCCAATTGACAAAGTACGTTGGGAGTCGAAGCGTGGTCCGGAATTCACCTGGGAGCGGGAAGATCAGATGAAGCTTAAGTACCCACATTTATTCACTACGGTCACTCCAAGTTGAATTTCTGGACGAAATTCCCTTAACTAGGAGAGACTGTAACATCACTGTACTTCAGGTTATCCGTACATATGTACGGCTGTACTGTTACGACCTGATATGATAACTATTAATGATAATAAATTATTGGATGATATTATTGATGATTGGTATACATATTGAGAACATATTATACGCGTAAACCATGGGAAATTTAGTTGTAACCCAACTAAACAGAACCAGAAAGTTTATCGCAGTTGAATTCACGGATAATGGATTATTGGTTTGGGAATGGAAAGGAATTAGGAGTTGGTTGTTTTTAGTTGCTAAACATAGTCAACGACACATGGCCATGGTTTATCAAAATAGCGGGGGGACGGTGGCTGGGGTGGTTGCGACTGACCCCTACATATGCCCTATACATATGCATATTTCGGTCTATTATGGATGTGTCAGTGATATGGTTTAGTGGGTTCTGGACTGGGATTAATAATATTAAGGATAATGAGATACTGAAAGCATTATTGGAAATGATTACGCGATGGTGAGGTTACGATTATAAATTAAGCGTGAATGTTATTTTAGAATTATTAACTTAATAATGTATTCGCGTGGATGACGATTCACACGAATATAATTATTGAGAATAATATTCTGAAACGATATTCCATAAACCGTAAATCGAAACGAAATACGATACGAACGTCGGATTCGAAAAGGTGACGATCTTTACGAATACGTACGTAAGTAACGCGTTTCGATGAGATAATAAAATAATATCTAACGATAACAAATTAATAAAAGGAAATTAACAACGTTTATTAGGAATCACAATCTAAAACAAACACGAATAAACTGTTTTATTTAAACAAATTAATTAACGAGATATAACTGAATCGCTTTTACGAAACAAACTAATTAAAAGCTTTTTATTATATTAAAACGTAATTATTTAAACGGGTTTTAATTTAAATATAATTTACGAGGAAAACCGAACATTGTATAAGTTCTATTGCGAGATAAACGAGACCGAACGCCCAGGATTTCGTGGGTAATTAAAGAAGAAGGTCACCACCTTCTTCTTTATTTCAATAAAACCTTTCTCTCTCTAAAACACCCATTCACGTCCCTACTCTCTCTCTCTAACTTCTCTCTAGATTATCTCCTTCAATTCTTGACAAAATCACGAGATCTTGGTGCCTAAACGACCACACGATCGAGGAGAACAAGAATCTACAAAGAAATCCAACTTTTAGCAGCTGATTCGAGGTAGATCTTGATTTTTTCTTTTTGTTTCTCACTTTATCCATACCCGGTTTGCATCTACAAGCAACGAATTTCATGTTTGAAAAACCTTAAAACGAGCTAGTAGGAACGGGTAGGAATAGTGGGTTAAATCTGCAACAGGTTATGTTAGAAGATGGTGATGATGAACGACCAATGATGTGCAGGTTCGTGGGCTGCTATAGCCGAACCTGTAACCACGAGTATGGAGGGGCCGAAACTACATGGTTCGTGGACTTGGCTCTGAAAACCCTAGTTGCCGAACCCTTTTGGTTTCCAGGTCTTAGCCTTGACCGAACCTTCAGCAGACATAGGCGAACCTTTTTTCATGACCCCGCGAACCTCCTAGGAGCAAACCTTCCCTATGGGCGAACCTAGCATCTAAACATGGTCCAGCCGAACCTAGCTCTCTGCAGCGAACCTCAGCTAAGTTTCTGCATGGCACGAACCTCTCACATGTTAGCCGAACCCTAATGTCCCATCCAAACCTTTACCTTGGCAGCGAACCTTATCATGTGCACTCAACCGACCGAACCTACAACTCGGCCGAACCTTTGGGAGACAAAGCTGATAGCGAACCTTCGATCAACACACTCTTGGCCGAACCCCAATAACCTAGCCAAACCAATGAGCCGAACCTAAGGGGGGAAAATAGAATAGCCGAACCTAACTAGGGTTAATGGGTAGCCAAAGACCATGGGGAAATCAAATTATATGTTATGCATGCATGAGAAATTTTGAGTTACCACCTACCTTTAATGATATCAACTTTAAATTACAATATTTTATAGAATGTGAACATTTATGAGAATGATATAAACATAATCTCTTAAAAATCTCGAACCTGATTTTTTTATATATAATTTAGGTTAAGGTGGTTAACAAATTGATTATGCATGTATAGTTATGTATATGATTAAGGTTATCCCTTTTAAATATACTTATTTGCGATGAGACATATGAAATCTCATGAGTTTCTCATTATCATTTAATCAAGGAAAAAAACTAGCAAGACCGAAATACATCGGAATATCAATTAACTATAAAACGCTTGAGTAGTTTAATTGACTTAGATAGAATAAACCGATGTATGGAAACATTTAATGGTTTAAAGTGAAACACTTATAAACATTAAATGGTAATATAACGTATATACTTATGATTATGAAACACACGAAAATTACAGATTTGTGAAGTCTTTTGGTTTTACATACGCGAGCGCGCATTATACGAAAACACAGATTCTAAGGACTCAGGTGAGTTCTCATAACCTCCTTTTAAACTATTTTGTTTTAAACTCGGAGGTGGAACATGTATACCAGATTTTCATAGTGTCTTAATACCACATGAGGACACCTGTTTATTGTTATGATATTCACATTATTGGATTATCATAATTCCATGAATCGTTGCTGTTGACTTCGGTCATACGCGATGGTTGCATGTATTGTCAGTATTCCGTGAATCGTTGCTGTTGACTTCGGTTGTACGCAATGATTGCATGTATTGTCACTATTCCATGAATCGTTGTTGTTGACTTCGGTCATACGCGATGATTGCATGTATTGTCACCATTCCATGAATCGTTGCTGTTGACTTCGGTCATCCGCAATGATTGCATGTATTGTCACGTGGATTGCCACAACTCCGTGTGTCGTTGTCATTGACTTTGGTCATTCACAATGATGCATGTATTGTCACTTATACTAATTGAGAATATTGTTGATTGAGATTGGTTGAATGTATGTGATTGATTATCTATGATTACTTGAGATATGTGATTGGGTGTTTGTGATTATGTGTTGGATTATCTCGCAGGTATTCATGTGGATTTTTTTAGAAATCTATAAACTTTTACAGTCATTTGTAAAATATTTCTAAATATAAAAACTTATGATTACTCACCAACTACTTTGTAGTTGACACTTGATTTTCTACATGTTTCAGGGAACGAGGAGAAGTAGGTAGGGCAGAGTAGCTCTACATCTTTTGGACTTCATCACATAGGACTCTTGGACTTAGCTAAAATTAACTGGATTACTGAAGACTAGTATTTAGTTAATTTAGCTAATCTTTTGTGTAATTGATTGTAATTAAATCATGACGAACATGATTTTTGTGTAAACATTTATTTGATTTGATTGATATGTGATGATGTATACTTAGATGTCCACGAGTTTTTGAATAATCTACACATCCCTCGTGGCATCCCGGCGTTTCCGCCATCAGTCAGGGTGTTACATTTGCTAATTCGTCACCGTTTAGAAATCAAATCAAAGTGTAAGTAAGTGTAAGTTTACACTTACTTACATCAGATAGTGTAACTTAAACTTACAATTGATTTAATTTCTAAACGGTGATGAATTAGCAAAAACACAAAAAAGAAACCCCCTATTTATGTATAATAAAAACATGAAAAAAAAACAAAGATTCGGGCAAAAAATGCTAGGGTTAACGGGTTAACGCTATAAGGGAGAGTTAACATTTGATCCTCTCTCTACATGTATATATATACATACATAGATATTATACATAATATGTATGTATATTTATATAAATATGTGTACAAGATATTGTATATATATAAATAAATAAATATATATATAAATATATTATGTATAATATATATGAATGTGTGTGTAATATAATATATATGTGTGTGCATATAATTTAATATATATATATATATATATATTAAAAATTGAGCCGAGCCACGAGCCGAGCCAACGAGTCAAGCCACGATCCGAGCCAACCCTCGCTCGGGCTCGGCTCGTTTTTATCGAGCTCTTTTCGAGCCGAGCTCGTTTCGAGCCAAGCCTTTTTCGAGCTTTTTTCGAGCGAGCCTCGAGCCGCAAGCTTTTTGAACAGCCCTAAATAATCCAGATAACTTTGCCAAGATGAAGCCAAATCTTGGATTTTTTTTTAATATCATTGTAACGCATTTAGAACACCATGTTCTTTTATGTGTTTGTGAAAATTCATCACCGTTTAAGAGATATCATCGTTGTAAGTTTTTGATTTACAGCACTGTAACTGTTTAAAGCCCAAAACTTACAACGATGTAAACTCTCAAACGGTGATGAATTTTCGCAAACTCATAAAATAACATAGTGTTCTAAATATGTTACAATGATGTTCAAAAAAAATCCAAGATTTGGCTTCATCTTGGCAAAGTTATCTGGGTTATTGCTTTAAGAGTGGGTTATTATTTGAGCACAATCCTATATATATATATATATATATATATATATATATATATATATATATATATATATATATATATATATATATATATATATTCAAACATACAAAACATAAAATGAATAAATATCTACAAATTATTTTGAACACTTTAAATTTGGGTAATAAAGCTCAAATTTAAATTTAACAAGGTTAAATAAACTATGCAATAATAAATGTTTAAAATAGAAACAATAAATAAATAATAACAATAATAAAAAATAAAAAATATATAATAATGATAAAATACTCATAACCGATTATTATATCTTATTAAATTTAAACAAGTTATAAAAATAAAAATTATATGTGTGTGTGTGTTTATATATATAATTTTACAAATAAAGCTTAATAATTATTAACTTTTAAAAACACACATGCTTAAAATATAAAAATAAATACCTATAACCATTTATTTATGTAAAGCTTTACTGGTATAAATGATAATAAGTTAGTTTTTTTTAAACTTTTATAAAACTTTGAACACAAAATAATAGTTTAGAGAACTTTAAGGGTTATTTGTGCCAATCCCGAAACTTGGTTTGTGAAATTTTACGGGTAAAAAGCAGCAAGAGGCGGAACGGGTCCCACCTGTTCTGCCAACAGCCCCAAACTTTCAGCCAAACCACCCCCATCTTCATTGGACCCTTGCAGCCCCCGGTTCTTCAATCCTCGAAGCTTGAAACCAGAATTTAATGCATAAGCATGCTTGGTCGACCATCAGCCACCCTTCAACCACCTAATCAATGCATTAATTAGACTAATCACGCATCTAGCAACCCTTTAATTACCCAGCAAACCATAATACAAAGTTTAAACTCGGATCCAACTATTCCCTTAACGAAACTCAAATTAAACTTACATGAAGACGTGCGACATCTCTCTGGAGCTCCCAGAAGCTTCCAATCCATCTCAGACCACTTCAATTGATCGATTCAAACTCGGACACACTCGCACCACGTCGCGAACCTAAGCTCGTCATTCGTATATTTTTACTGGTAATAGATGTTTATTCTACTCGTTTTTACAAGTAGAACAAAAGCCCTATGATTATAGAGGCTCATCTTAGCTCATTTGATCAAATTTGAAATGGATTGGAACTAGAGTTTAGGAGGTTAGGGAAGAACGAGCTAAAGAGAATAAGTTCAAATTCTTCTGATTCCCTCAACTTGCGCTCACCCAGCCCAGCCGGTAGGATGCTTGGGCTGGGGAGATCTGACCAAGGTTCAAAACCCACAAGTTCACACACTAAACCGGTTTTTTGCTCTAACTTCATTTTTTTTATTTACTTTCTAAAACTTACAAATATCCAGAAAAAAATTATAAATTTTATATTTACTTAAAAATGTTCTGGAAACATTTTATAAATCCAGAAGCAAAATTCTAAATTACATCTTTATTTTTAAAAAACTATTCAAACTTATATAAATATCATGATAATCATTTAAATCTACAAATATTAGAAAAAATATATAAGAAAAATTCTAAAAATTATTACAAATTAGTTCTAACTATACTGAATTTATTTAGAATAATATTTTTAGTAATATTTATTATTTTGTCTTACTTAAGTATTAACAAATGTTTGAAAATCATTATTTTTAACTATAAAAACAATATAAAAATATATTAAATCATGAAATGTATAAAAATTCTTAGTCATTTATAAACTTTTTAAAACTAAATGTCTTGTTATTTAAATCAATTTATTATTTTATTCCTATAAATCTTAATCTAGAATACACTGTACTATAATATATAAGTATAAGTTTTACTCAGAAGAACTTGGTATAATATTTGTGCATATATATTCTAAGGAACCCTTCATAAAATTATATTATACTTTATTTAATATACTTTAAATAAAATCATAATTTTAAACTTAAAACTTGAACTTAATAAATTTATAATATTTAGTTCTAAAAATTATTATTTGAACTTATAAAATATTTTACTGTTAAACTAAGTATATCTACTTTAATGACTTTAAATAAGCCATAAATGTTTATACATCTATATCAAATAAGTCAAATGAACAAAACCGAATCCTTAAAGGATTAATCTTGACATATGCCTTAGTATTCTAGAATGTTTTAGAAACTAGAAACTCATATACATGGTCTTACATTCAAAAACAGATTGGCAAGTGTTTGCCATTCACAACTAGCTATAGTTGTATTATTGGAATTGCTTAGCAACACAAGTGAGTTTTCATACTCCCCCCCTTTTTGTTTTACATTACTTTGGGGCTTTCACACATGTCCATATTCGAAACATATATACATATACTTATTGAAAGTATGCAAACTTTATAATGCCTATTGGTTGAAATGTTATTAGGTGTTGAACTTGTATCGTATGAAGCTACTTGCTACTTGAAATCGTAATCGTAAACGTATTCTTGTACTTGGTACCTAAGAGAGTCGTGCTCTCTTCGCGTGACGTTTTTCGTGTTAAAAAGGGCCAGTACCCCACTTATACATGCTTGATTCATACACAATGATAATATTCATACTTGTAGTCATTTGGGTTTGCATACTTTGACACTTATACTATTTCAACAATATGACTACTCACCAACTATTCATTTAGTTAACAGTTACTTTGCATGTGTGACAGGTTAAATTGAAGCAATGTGACAATCTTGGAAGATGGACATAGATAGATTTAATAAAGACTTATGCATTGTAGTTCTTAAATGTTGTATTTGACTTTGAACTTGTGATATAATGACATTAATTTTGACATTGTAATTTGGTATTTTAAATATGAAACTATGAATAGAAATCATGAGCTTATGGACAATCCTTGCACAAATCATGCCTCGGCATATTCCGCCGTTGGTCGGGTGTGATAGATTGGTATCAGAGCCATGGTTATAGGGAATTAGGTTATTATAAATGATGACCTAGACTATAAATATGCTACCCCCTTATATGAACCATCACATACTAGAAGTTAGAATCATTACATACCTATGTGTCGCTTGTTACATATGTTACCTTGTATTACACTTACATGTTTGCTATGCCTTAGATTTTATGACCTTCGAACTCTAAGTAACATTGTGAACCTTTACTTGGTGAACTCTCATTATAAAATTTTACTATTTGAACTAGTGAACTTACATATGAACCCTTACTATTGAACCTTTAGTGAACTACCAATATGAACATCTACATAGTGAACCATCATCATGCACCTTTGCAAACTTTAATTATGAACATTTTCTTGCGAACTTCCATTGATAAACCTTTATTAGTGAACCTTTTCTTTATAAAACTTCTATTATGAACTCTTTTTTGGTGAGCCTCCATCATGAACTGTCATTAGTGAACCTCCATCATAAACTCTATTGTTGAACCTTTAATGAATCTTCATAATGAAACTTAAACGAACCTTCACTGTGAACCTCTAATGTTGAGCTCTTAGGGAACTCTCATATGAACTTTAATTTTGAACATTTAAACTTAGTGAACTCTCGCTATGAACATTCACTATCTAAACCTTAATGAACTTACATTATCAACTACTACAAAAACTTAAAGTGAACTCCCAATACCAACTTTATATTAAACTTCTATTCCGAACCTTCTACATTCTCGCAAGCTAGTGGACTCTGTCGCACCCCGAGAAATCCCGTCCCTTCTGGGGCGCGAGCAACAACAGATTGTCAGGATCGCAGTCTCCGGTCACACAACTTGCGAGACTTACATTTCTGGTTACGCACGTACATCCAATGATTTGGATAAAACAGTTTAGTAATATCAGAGTTGCGAAAGTAAGTATAAGTTAACAAAACAGTTTCATCATTCATAGTTTGCGGAAGCGTTAATTTAAAACAGTTTTCAAAAGGATAAGTAGCAATAGTTGCGGAAGCGATTTAAGTTGTTTAACAATACATAAGGAAACAAAATGATAATTGTTCTCAAATCCAAAGACAATAATGATGATGCATGGGACTCCATCCTAGCATCCTATCCTCAAGTGCGTGCCTTATTTACCTGAGAAAACATGCGAGTAAAAGGTCAACACAAAGGTTGGTGAGAGCACAGGTTTATCATAAGCAATAAACATCCAATGTTTAAAGTAAGAGTTGTTATCTATGTATCATTACAATGCAGTATCGATTGATAGCTAGTCAATACAGTTATATTATATGCGTGGTCGTACCGAAGCTGATAGTTGTGCCTCCCGCCATGTCCATCACAAGACAATGGCAAAGTGTTGGTCAATATTGCACCCATTCCGACCTACAGTCGGGTTGGCCTCCTAGGCGCGATGGGTGGGGCTTGTCGGGCCCAAATAGTACTATTCAAGATTACCACGCTAGGTGCTACGCGCTACTAAAGGTCCGTGGAGTATCGCGAGGACTTTTGTGAGGCCCCGAAATTGAGCACCTCACAGAGGTTGGTTTCGTCATAACACATAGCTCCTAAACTAAAAACTTTCATAATCATGCAGCGGAAATGTAAACATAGTTTGATAAACAGAAATCAATAAAGTGTCTGTATCAAAAACATATCAGATTGCCAAAACCAACGAATTCTCTATCTTGATGCCCCGAGCTCCATAACGTCTTTCTCCTTTGCCTTAACCTGACATACATGCTAAATCAAGTCAGCTTACGCTGGTGAGTTCTAGTTTTTGTAAAACAACATTAAACATACTTAACATAAACATCATTTCATACACATAGTCCATAACCTTAGCACATAACATCCGTAACATCATCATCATACGTTCCACTGTCACCCTACGAACAGTAGGCTTATGCCGGTACAAGGCTCCATACCCAGTTATAGTCGTGGTTGACTATCATACCCAGTTATAGTCGTGGTTGACTATCATACCCAGTTATAGTCGTGGTTGACTATCATACCCAGTTATAGTCGTGGTTGACTATCATACCCAGTTATAGTCGTGGTTGACTATCATACCTACTTATAGTCGTGGTTGACTATCATACCTATCCAGCATAAGAACTGGTACATCTTCCACACATATCCTATGACACGTATAGGAACATCGCTCGTTTGTGATACATGATATACTAGTATTGTATCATCTTTCATCATAACCATCATAACATTCACTGCTAGCATCATAACATCATTCATCGTATTCATCATGGCATCTTAGGCATGTCATACTAGCATCATTTCATCATTACATACTAGCATCATTATCATATCATAACATCATATCATCATGCCTACATATCATACTTCCATCCTAGCAACCTCGGACCTTGTCATACTTCTATAACAATTCTCATAGTTATAATCAGGAAACATGTTATCATAAAGTTATCATCATACCATATGCCAGCATCATTATCATGTCATGTTATTCATTATCATAACTCATTTATCATGCATTCATCATACTTAGCCTACTTTTCATGCATACATCATGCTAACACATAAACATGCATACATAGCCAAGGCATATCATAATCCATTCATCATCATCATAAGCACATAACATCATAGGCATAACAACAAGCATGTATGTCAGCCCAAAACATCAAACATAAAAGAGGGCGTCTAGAACTCACCTGATAGTAGACTCCTGTTTTCCCTTAGCCGAACTCCTTAGCTAGGTCTCAAGGAACCTACATCATTACATTATCTTATCACATTCCATACTCAGACTTAGAATTTATTCAAGTCCTCATAGACTACTAGTCCCCCTTTTTGAATTCCAAGTTCTCGAAACTTAGCTAAGTGTTCGAAACACTTGAAGTCCATTAGGTCCCCATGTACACGAAATTACAGAGTTCACGAAATGGCTGGTGCATCATCTGTATTCGAAATAACTAGTGTACTCGAAATACCCAGTGTATTCGAAGTAGCATGGTACACGAAATGGCCTTTGTACTCGAAATTCCATGTACACGAAGTACCCTTGTATTCGAAATAGTCATGTACTCGAATTAACAATGTGTGATTTCGAGTACCCTCTATACCTGATTTCGTGTACTCAACGTTTCGTCATTAAACCTCTCAGAAATTCATCTAAGACTTTGGGGAGCTAGTTCTAATTTCCTTATGTTGTTACCAACGTATTGGAACCTCAAAGTTACGAACTTTATGCATAAAGGTGTGAGCTTTATGCATAAGTTCACTCTTTGTTTAGCCATCCTAACTTTTGCATAAAAATCCTAGCTTTTCGGTTTAGAACAATTACTTGAAGGTAGATGAGCACTCCTGTAGATTCACGTGTGTTTCCTCCTTCGTTTGGTCGATCAAAGCTCAACTCTTGATGTTCTTGGACTTCAACTTCGTGTACTCGAGAGAAACTGTGTTTCCAACCAAAGGTTGTCACATTTCCCAAGGCATGGGTATTTATAGGGAGGATCCCTGTATTCGAAAACCCCTGTACACGAAAATGTGGTGTACTCGAATTTGGTGTACTCTAAATCTTACCATTTCGAGTACACGATCTGTAATCCTAGACTTGGTTATTTTTCGTCTATTTTCCTACAAGTTAATTCTTCGTCACGCATTCGTAAGTTCAAGTAACTTGTATTAGAAATTTTGGGATGTTACAAGTCTCCCCTCCTTACAATAGGTTTCGTCCCGAAACCTGCCTCGTTACATATCGAACAAATGAGGATACAACTTCCTCATCTCGTCTTCCAGTTCCCACGTCGTGTCTGAACCCTTCCGATGCTTCCACTGAACTCTTACTTGACGAACCGTTTTATTCCGTAGCTGTTTTTCCTTCGTATCCACAATGGCAACTGGTTCTTCAATGTAGTTAAGTCGGTCATCTACCTCAATGTCATCTAAAGGAACATGTGCTAGCTCGTCTGCGAGACACTTCCTAAGATGTGACACGTGGAAGGTAGGATGAATCCCGTTCAGTTCCTCTGGTAGGTCCAGTCGATACGCGACTTTCCCTACCCTTGCCTTTATCGGAAACGGTCCGATGTACCTCGGACTCAACTTTCCCCTCTTCCTGAATCGAATGATTCCCTTCCATGGTGATACTTTCAGCAACACTCGGTCGCCAACATCAAACTCGATTGGTCTTCGGCGCTTGTCAGCGTAAGACTTTTGGCGATCTTGTGCAGCTTTCATACGTGCTTTTATCACCCGTAGCTTTTCTGCCATATCAATCACAGTAGCCTTGTTTCCCATTTCTTTCTGTCCAACTTCACCGCAGCATACCGGGGATCTACATCGTCGTCCGTACAACGCCTCGTATGGGGGCATTCCGATACTAGAGTGATAGCTGTTGTTATATGAAAACTCCACCAATGGCAAGTGGTCATCCCAGCTTCCTCCAAAATCGATAATGCACGCCCTAAGCATATCCTCCAACGTTTGAATAGTCCTTTCCGACTGTCCATCCGTTTGAGGGTGATAGGCGGTACCGATATTTAACCTCGTCCCCATGGCATCATGAAACTGCTTCCAGAATCTGGAAGTAAACCTCGTATCCCGATCTGACACAATGGAGACAGGAACTCCATGTCTGGCCACAATCTCCTTTACGAACAACTCAGACAACCTTTCGGACGTATACGTTTCCCTGATAGGAAGAAAATGTGCACTCTTCGTCAGTCGGTCCACAATCACCCATATGGTATCATGCCGCTTAGCTGTCCTCGGTAGCTTGGTGATGAAATCCATGGTGATGTGTTCCCATTTCCATTCCGGTATATCTAGAGGTTGCACATATCCGTAGGGCTTCTGATGTTCAGCCTTCACTTGTGCACAAGTAAGGCACCTGTTCACATACTGCATCACATTAAACTTCATGCCCGGCCACCAATAATCCTGTCGAAGATCTTGATACATCTTCGTCGCACCGGGGTGCACCGAGTAACGTGACTTGTGGGCTTCATCTAAAATCCTCGCTCGAATGTCCCCATTTCTGGGCACCCACATTCGACCGAATCGTAGTTTTATCCCAAGGTCATTGTCTTCCAAGTTCTTGACTTGTCCGAAGACACGTTCAAAACCCACATTCTCTTCTTTTAATCCCTCCTGTTGCGCCTGTTTGAGCTCATTCAAAAAGTCTGGCGTTATCACCAAACTATACGACTTTACTCGTATGGCAGGATGATCAGTCTTGCGACTCAGAGCGTCCGCCACCACATTGGCCTTTCCCGGGTGATATAGAATATCACAATCATAATCCTTTAGCAGCTCAAGTCATCGTCTCTGCCTCATGTTCAAATCTTTTTGCTTGAAGAAGTACTTCAAGCTCTTGTGGTCGGTATAGATGGTACTCCTTACTCCATACAAATAGTGCCTCCATATTTTCAATGCAAACACTACTGCAGCGAGTTCAAGATCGTGGGTTGGGTAGTTAGCCTCATGAATCTTTAGCTGGCGCGAAGCATAAGCTATTACCCTTCCCCTTTGCATTAGTACACATCCCAACCCTTGTCGTGACGCATCGGCATACACAACAAGATCATCATTCCCATCCGGCAGTGCTAGAATAGGAGCTTGGGTAAGTTTCTCCTTTAGCACTGAAAACGCTTGTTCTTGGTTTGGACCCCATTCGTACTTTACGTCTTTCTTCGTGAGCCTCGTCAGTGGCATCGCTATCTTGGAGAAGTCCTGAATGAATCTCCGATAGTAACCGGCCAAACCAAGAAAACTGCGTACTTCCGTAGGTGACTTCGGAGGACTCCATTTCATAACCGTTTCAACTTTAGCTGGATCTACCATAATGTCGTCTGGGTTCACCACGTGGCCCAGAAACTGTACTTCTCGTAACCAGAAAGTGCATTTGGAGAACTTAGCATAAAGTTCCTCTTTCCTCAGGATTTCCAATACCTCACGTACGTGGCAAGCATGGTCTCCCTCGTTCTTTGAATAAATCAAAATATCATCAATAAACACTATCACCGATCGGTCCAGCATGGGCCGTCATACTCTGTTCATCAAATCCATAAATGCTGCGGGAGCATTCGTCAATCCAAACGACATAACGAGAAACTCGTAATGTCCATAACACGTACGGAAAGCAGTCTTTGGAATATCCTGCTCTCGAACTTTCAACTGATGGTAACCGGATCGGAGATCTATCTTTGAGAACCAGCTTGCACCTTGCAATTGATCGAACAAGTCATCAATTCTAGGTAGAGGATACCTGTTCTTTACGGTCAACTTATTCAGTTCCCTATAATCGATACACATACGCATACTTCCATCTTTCTTCTTAACGAACAGCACCGGTGCTCCCCACGGAGAGACACTCGGTCGTATAAAACCTCTGTCAAGGAGTTCTTGTAGGTGGGTCATCATTTCCTTCATCTCAGTTGGAGCTAAATGGTAAGGTGCTTTGGCAACAGGTTGTGCCCCCGGCACTAAATCGATCTGGAACTCAATTTCCCGTTCGGGTGGTAATCCAGGCAATTCCTCCGGGAATACATCGGGGAAGTTACACACCACGGGAACATCATCAATCGTCCTCGTATCCGTACGTTCCTCAATCGCGTAGGCCAAGTAGGCTACACACCCTCGCCTCATCATAACATCAGCCGTGATCATCGAAATGATCTTTGGCGCATACATCGCTTTATCACCATAAACCGTCACGGAGCTCCCATCCATCGCTCGTAAAAATATCATCTTTCGTCGACATACAATGTTAGCCTCATATTTGGCTAACCAGTCCATACCCAAAACTACATCAAATCCTCCTAAGGTAATAAGAAACAATCGGACAGGGAACCTATGACCTTCTATCTTGACATAACAATCATCAATAGCCTCAGTCACCCTGGTCATCTTACCAATAGCCGTCTCTACATCAAATACCCGATCTATCTTCTTAACCTTCCCAGATAGCCCATCACAGAAAGTAGAAGACACAAAACTCATACTGGCACCAGAATCAAACAATACAGAAGCAGGAATATTGTTGATAGAAAAGGTACCTGTGACCACGTCCGGGTCCACAATCGCATCATCCTTCGTCATCGTAAAGGCTCGTGCTTTAGCCTTCTGCTTCTCCTTTCCTTTCTCCTCTTTCTTACCCGAGCCCGAAGCATCGGCCCGTGGTTGTCTACAATCCTTGGACAGATGTCCCATCCCATTGCAGTTGTAGCATCTAGTGGCACTCGGGCAATTGCTAGAAAAATGCCCCGTCTTTCCGCATCGAAAACATAAGTTAGTGCCCACCAGACACTGTCCGGTGTGAATTTTACCACACTTGTTTCATCGGTTTACATCCTCATGTTTCACCTTCTTGCCTGAAAACTTTCGTTGATCTGTTCGACCCCTCTTATTCCCGGAGGACTCTTTCACCTTCGCTTCTTCTTTGGCTGGTTCGGCTGACATAACATCATCCCAAACTATGCCACTGAGCTCCACAGTGGAGTCATAAGTCTTAGGAGCATTGGCCTTGACATGAATCCTTACTTTTGGAGGCAAGCCCTCCATGTACAACTTCACCCTACGTTCCTCGGTAGAAACCAAGTGAGGAACCAGTCTAGCCATCTCATTAAACCGTGAAGTGTACTGCCGGTGATTCAGGCTTCCCGCCTTTAGCACCAGAAACTCCCTTTCAACCTTATCCAGCTCATTCTTGGGACAGAACTGCTTAGTGACCAGTTCCTTGAGATCATCCCAGGTCATCTTTTCCATATCATCAGCAGTCTTGGATTGTTTCATGGTGTTCCACCAGTGAAGTGCCTCCTCAACAAAAGAGTGAGCTGCAAACTTGACAGCCTGGTCAATTCGGCATTCACTGATGGAAATAACAGCCTCCATTGCAGAAATCCAGTGGCAGGTGGCCACAGTGTCCTTCTTACCGTCAAAGGTTGGTGGGTTGCATCCTTTGAAGGATTTGTAGTCACAGCCCTTCAGTTTCCCCGCCATAGAATCACCGCTCTTTGTCTCGATGATCACCACCTCAGCTTCTTTGGTGCTCTCTTTGGTTCCCTCAGATTTTTCCTTCAGTGCATCCTTTAATGCCTTAGCAATCATTGCCGGCATCTTTTCATCCATGATTTTGCAGACCTCATCAGATATAGCTTTCACCACTATAGGCTCTAGAGTGAATTCTTCTTCATTTTCCGATGGCTCCCTGTGCTCGTTTTCTCCTTCATTGACCGGTTTCTCGGTCTCAACATGTGGCTCCTCAGTTCCCTGTGGTTTCTTTCGCGGTCTACCCTTTTGTCCGGCCATCTTAACTTTCTACATAATGCAACAATTGATGAGTCAGTACAGGAATCAGTTTAGCACATAATAAGTGTTGTAAATCGTTAACGACGTTGATCAAGTGTTATTAACCATTTACCCAACTCATAGGCTCTAAACGTTTCCCATCCCATCTCTTCAATGTGCATGACACTAACTACTTACGTAACCTTACATCTAACCTTTAACTCATACATAACCATTCGGCTTGTGGCATCCGTTCATCCGTGGTTGGCAATCCGCATCAATTAATCCCATTCTCAGTTTAAGTCTTAGCATTTGGAATGCTAAGATCTCTCAAACTATGGCTCTGATACCAACTTGTGAGGCCCCGAAACTGAGCACCTCACAGAGGTTGGTTTCGTCATAACACATAGCTCTTAAACTAAAAACTTTCATAATCATGCAGCGGAAATGTAAACATAGTTTGATAAACAGAAATCAAAAAAGTGTCTGTATCAAAAACATATCAGATTGCCAAAACCAACGAATACTCTATCTTGATGCCCCGAGCTCCATAACGTCTTTCTCCTTAGCCTTAACCTGACATACATGCTAAATCAAGTCAGCTTACGCTGGTGAGTTCTAGTTTTTTTAAAACAACATTAAACACACTTAACATAAACATCATTTCATACACATAGTCCATAACCTTAGCACATAACATCCTTAACATCATCATCATACGTTCCACTGTCACCCTACGAACAGTAGGCTTATGCCGGCACAAGGCTCCATACCCAGTTATAGTCGTGGTTGACTATCATACCCAGTTATAGTCGTGGTTGACTATCATACCCAGTTATAGTCGTGGTTGACTATCATACCCAGTTATAGTCGTGGTTGACTATCATACCCAGTTATAGTCGTGGTTGACTATCATACCCACTTATAGTCGTGGTTGACTATCATACCTATCCAGCATAAGAACTGGTACATCTTCCATACATATCCTATGACACGTATAGGAACATCGCTCGTTTGTGATACATGATATACTGGTATTGTATCATCTTTCATCATAACCATCAAAACATTCACTGCTAGCATCATAACATCATTCATCGTATTCATCATGGCATCTTAGGCATGTCATACTAGCATCATTTCATCATTACATACTAGCATCATTATCATATCATAACATCATATCATCATGCCTACATATCATACTTCCATCCTAGCAACCTAGGACCTTGTCATACTTCTATAACAATTCTCATAGTTATAATCAGGAAACATGTTATCATAAAGTCATCATCATACCATATGCTAGCATCATTATCATGTCATGTTATTCATTATCGTAACTCATTTATCATGCATTCATCATACTTAGCCTACTTTCATGCATACATCATGCTAACACATAAACGTACATAGCCAAGGCATATCATAATCCATTCATCATCATCATAAGCACATAACATCATAGGCATAACAACAAGCATGTATGTCAGCCCAAAACATCAAACATAAAAGAGGGCGTCTAGAACTCACCTGATAGTAGATTCCTGTTTTCCCTTAGCCGAACTCCTTAGCTAGGTCTCAAGGAACCTACATCATTACATTATCTTATAACATTCCATACTCAGACTTATAATTTATTCAAGTCCTCCTAGACTACTAGTCCCCCTTTTTGAATTCCAAGTTCTCGAAACTTAGCTAAGTGTTCAAAACACTTGAAGTCCATTAGGTCCCCATGTACACAAAATTACAGAGTTCACGAAATGGCTGGTGCATCATCTGTATTCGAAATAACTAGTGTACTCAAAATACCCAGTGTATTCGAAGTAGCATGGTACACGAACTGGCCTTTGTACTCGAAATTCCATGTACACGAAGTACCCTTGTATTCGAAATAGTCATGTACTCGAATTAACAATGTGTGATTTCGAGTACCCTCTATACCTGATTTCGTGTACTCATCGTTTCGTCATTAAACCTCTCAGAAATTCATCTAAGACTTTGGGGAGCTAGTTCTAATTTCCTTATGTTGTTACCAACGTATTGGAACCTCAAAGTTACGAACTTTATGCATAAAGGTGTGAGCTTTATGCATAAGTTCACTCTTTGTTTAACCATCCTAACTTTTGCATAAAAATCCTAGCTTTTCGGTTTAGAACAATTACTTGAAGGTAGATGAGCACTCCTGTAGATTCACGTGTGTTTCCTCCTTCGTTTGGTCGATCAAAGCTCGACTCTTGATGTTCTTGGACTTCAACTTCGTGTACTCGAGAGAAACTGTGTTTCCAACCAAAGGTTGTCACATTTCCCAAGGCACGGGTATTTATAGGGAGGATCCCTGTATTCGAAAACCCCTGTACACGAAAATGTGGTGTACTCGAATTTGGTGTACTCGAAATCTTACCATTTCGAGTACACGATCTGTAATCCTAGACTTGGTTATTTTTCGTCTATTTTCCTACAAGTTAATTGTTCGTCACGCATTCGTAAGTTCAAGTAACTTGTATTAGAAAATTTGGGATGTTACAACTTTTAGTTGTGATGTGGTCCACACATATACATATAGTGATAAAGCATGTCCATACATAAATGAAATGAATTGTAGTTCATAAAACAGTTTATCATGCAATGTTTTCTCCCCCAAAGGTAGAAAAAGTAAAAAGGGGCCGTGAACTCACCTGATTAGTAGTTCCGGTGTGATTGTGTGTTCACGTCTGCGAATGCTAGCAATCCTGCTAGTAGGCACCTATAACCATATTGGTGTGAGTATGTGTTTTGTGGTGTGTTGTATCCCATACAACTCCAAGATTCGGTGTGCTCAACCGAGTGTGTGCGTGTTGACTAGTGAGACTCGACGAATCGTTGGTGATACGATTGTTGTGTTTATGTGCCCAATGCACATAAGACACCAAAATGCATCTTATGACTCTAATCACATAAGTTACCATTTTTAGAAAGTTTCCAATTTAGGAAAGTGTGGTTATGAAATCCCATTTCATATTTCATAAAGTTAATAACTCCCAATATGTTCATAAAACACGTTTAAACCCTTAAAACATGTCGTATGCGCATAAATCACCATTTATGCCGTTTTGCCAAAATAAAGTTTCCTAAAATAGTAAGTACTTGTTTAAAAGCTCGTTTTCACAAATCAAGGTTCTCAAATATGTTAGAAATCATTTCTAAACATATTTCAACACTCAAAGTTCATCAAAACACTTTAAAACATCAAAGGCCCTCTTTTGATTTTTAAAAGTTTCCATAATTAGTAAGATTATACAAAACCATGTTTTTGACAAAATCAAATATTCCAATGTGTTTCTAAACACTCCAATATACATTTAACAACATCTAGGCATGTCTAACATGTCTAGATCATCACAAATCCAATACTTTCAACATAAAAGTTTCCTTTTATGGCAAGTGTACCCAAACATCATCAAATCAACCAATAACTCAACAAAACTCAAATCTAACATTCTTATACTTTAAAATCAGTAAATCTATAACATCAACACAACAAACCACCAACAATCTCGTGCACAATAACCGTATGGAGTTGCATATGGGTTTTTACCCATTGCATGTACGATCTAACTAAAGATAAACATATAAAACTACCTTATAAGCTAAGATTTGAGTGGTAGCAGGTGTAAGAAGTCCTGGAAATTGCTGAAGGTGGTCCTCTCGTGTGTTGATAGCTTTCAAGACCTCCTATGGTAGCTTCAATGGCCTCAAATCTTCCAAGGATGCAAGGATGTGGCTTAGGAAGTGTTTAACAGAGGTTCAAGGACTGATTTCAGAGGTTTTAGTCGCTAGAAGATGAGAGAAATCGGAGTAGAGGGTGAAAAGAACCAAGTGGAAAGGATTGGGGTTGAATATAAAGAAATTTTGATCTGCATGGCCTTCGCGTATTGCGGAGGCCGATCAAAATTTATTATCGCGTACCGCGATGTGATTCGGGAGTCTCGACTCCCAGTTTGCGCCGCGTACCGCGAAGCCTTTCGCCATAGGATTGTCGCGTACCGCGATGAGTCCATTTCCTTGTTTTTCGATTTCGTTGATACGATTTCGCTCGTACTCGATTCCTAACGTTTATCCGAAGCATCTAATGCATGTTTAGCACATAATCATATAATAGTATATAAGTTTGACTGATCACCCACGTTCGTGAGACTCGTGTGTGTGTTTCGAAAATTCCTCGAATTATCTTCAATAGTTTGTGTTAGTGTCAAACGAAGTGTTTGCACGCTTGATTAATCCTAATCAACGTGTAATGCACAATTCAATAATTCCCCGAATTATTGTTTTGTGTTAGTGTTGTGTTTGCCACACTTGGTTTCCAAAACCAATGTGCAATGTACGATTCGATAGTTCCTCAAACTATCGTTTCGTAGTTGTTTGTGTTCAACTCATCTAATTAAACATGATTAAATGAAAAGCAACAAGTATGAATGTGAAATGTAAAGAATGTAAGAGTCGCAATTTACCTGAAATTGCCGGGTGTCACAGACTCTACGTAGACTTTAGGATTTGCGATCCTTACGTTCTTCCTAAACCCTTATAAATATGTAATTTTTGTGATCTTATTCCGGTTAGAAATAAATTTGTAAGAAGGACATGTATTAACAGGAAGAGTGAAATACCGTTAGTTGAGGAACCTGTCTAGGAAAGCCGTTTAGCTTTCATGGGGAATCTCAATGAAAGTATCCTCACTTATAGGCCAAAGCATGTCATACCAAACGTCTCGCAAACTGCAAAGTTCTAATATGCCAAAGGTATTCAACTTTAGATACCATTCCTCAAATACTAATTGCATTACACCTATGATTAATAAGGGTGATTCCTTATTTCACCTAAGGTGTAATAGTATCATGATTTCTAAAAATTCTATTATACTTGTACTATGATTATATGACATTTCATCTATGATTTTGTAAGGGTGATTCCTTATAATATCTAAGAAGTAATAATGTCACTTAGTTATACATTTTATACAATTCAAAGGAACTTATAACATTATATCTATGGTTTGTGATGTTTATTCATCACTAAACCTAAGGTATTATAATGTTAAATACTTATACATTCAACACAAGTCAAGAAGAGTTGATGACATTATGCTATGATTGATAATGATTATTCATTATTATATCTAAGATAATAAAAATGTCACACACGTTATACTTTTCTTGCCGTAATTTTAAGATATTTTACCTAATACTAGTAATGGTGATTCATTACTACATCTAAGGTATTATAATATCATACACTTTATACATATTTTGTCAAAATTCAAAGAATTATTCCTATGAATAGTGATGACATTTATTTTGTGCAAGACTTTCAATTTCATAATCCTTACACTTAAAACTATACTCTCAAATTTCTAAGACATTATACTTATGATTATTGGTAATTATTTGTCAATTTAATTTAAAGTTCTATAATGTGTCACTTCACATATTCATATACTTAGACTAAAACCCAAAAGCCCTAAGGCATTCAACTTTTGTGATACTTGTTATCGTCTTAAACTAAAGTTCTTATTCCACATATTCTTTTGCTCTAAACAAAATCTTATGATAATAGGCTTATGATTCATGATATGTATCATCATAATCTGAGTTTGCTAATGTCACAACCATCTTCAATATCTTTTAACATTCAAATTTGAAACAATTAACTTGAATTTTTATTTTAAGAATCATGATAATCATACGATCTTCAAACTGTTCGAGTAGGCTACTAAGCGAAGGGTTTGTGATAACCTCATAGGTTAAAGCTTGTCACTTTAAAACGATATGCGAAATGCAAAGAACTCTTATGTGATCTTGTAAAAGATCAATCAAGTCAAAGTGTATGGTTCTACAGGATAGATTTCTTAAATCTGATCAATTGAAGTTAAACGTCTTATAAAACCTAATAATTTTTTATTAGACCATTTTACACTCCATGAATTTCTAAATCAACTTATTTGTTTTCCAAGTTCAAGGACTGGGTGATCATGCAAGGTAAATTACCTTTGCGGGTGCACACGTAAGGAGAATTTGCGGTGCATGTGAAATCCTATAAATCATGTTGTACGAGGCAAAGAACACAATCGTAACAAACTTCGAACCCAAATCTTAAATTTATTCAAATCATATTCTAAAATTCCACATTTACCCATAAAAATCCATCAAATCGATTCTTCAAATCCTATTCAAATACACAAGTAATTTAAATTTCGGTTAGTATTGGTAGGTTGTTGGTATACCTTCAAAGTACAATTGGTGTGGTGGGTTGGCTGTGATATACCCTATATATAAGCACTAACATTACATTGAGAGTAGAACCAAAAGCTTGACCAAGGACTTGGTTCTTCTATCTGATAATCATTTACGCGTAAACTATTCTTCTGTCAAAGCTATTAGGTGCGTGCATACTAAGACTCGGAGTGTATTTTTACACCAAGTCAATCAAAGTTATTAGTAATTATATTTATATCAAGAAAACTAAACAATCATTAATCCAAAAACACTATGAGTCAAGATGACCATTCGTCTAGAAGCTCTAAATAAGGACGCATTATCTATATATTTTGAATCAAAAGCTCTCTAAGCTTCAAATCCTAAATCAGACATGAACTTATTATCCTAAGTTCTTTAAATGAGTTGATTCAACTAGTTGTTCATAATCTGAAAACTCCAGTTCATAATACTAATGCAACAACCTATAATTCTAATACATCGAACAACAATTCCAACATCATTATAGTTTGAATTTGTTAAGATAAAATTACAAATTACAAAACCACAATCTATAAGTTGTTAAGTTAAAATTTAATAATCTCAATATTCGCTTTCATTATTCAATTCCATTCAATAATTCTTATAAATCAAAGGTGTGACATCCGTCAAGTTTTCAGGTTTTAATATTGATCGAACTTTAAATTTTATGAAGCTATATTAAAACTCATTTAAAACCGAACCAAATTCAACAATTTAAATAAAGAAAATATATAATGATATTATAAATTTAGTTTAAATTAATTGGTTCACAATCAAATCACAAAACTTAATACTTTTAGTGATATAATAAAACTTGTTGTTTAATAACTAGAACATTGGGTCTTAAAAAAAAACTTAATCAATTGAATATGTGTATATATTTGAGGAACATGATTATACTCCTATACATAACTTATTATTTTCGTTTAACACACTTTCACCCAGTTTCATCCAAATTCAATATATATAAGAATGAAAAAAAATGAAAATATGAACTTAACATAAATATATATGTGTGTCTGTCGGATGGTAGCATTCAAAAAGGAAGAAAAAAAAATCAATTGTCCATGTTATTTTTCTTATAGCTTCAGTCATGTGCTATCAAATCTCCAACCATCCTTTGACTAATAGTCCCACTCAAACATCAACACCTTACTTACAAATTCAACACTTCACTCCATATTATTTTATTTATAAATCCCATGCCTTGTCATATATCTCATGATATATATATATTACGAACGACACATACATACTTTTCACTACAAATTTCTCATTTCATTGTTCTTTCGGTTCACACAAAACACACAATCCATGAACACTCTTTTGCTCTAGTTTTCTACATTGTCAACATTTTATCAACATCCAAGATCAAGACCCTCATCCTTATCCTTTCTTGCTAAGGTGAACCACATATTCAAAAGTTTAGTTAAAAATTACATATACACATATATACAACTTTCGGATTTTAGGACAGAGTTTGTCCCAACTTTAACGAGCTATAACTTTGCTTAAAGGAACGAAAATTTTCAAACTCAAACTCCAAAATTAAGTTCATTGTGTTAGCTTTCCACAAACTACTTATATGTTTTCTAAATCAACCAAATGGTACCCAAATCAGCTTCTACAATATCACTACGCGGATTTAGACCTTATGAATTTGATGGCTGTTTCGGCCTATTTTCGAGCAGAATCACAAAACTTTTTTAAATAAAAGTTGTTCAAAACACGTTAAAATACTTTGCTGCAAGGTTTCATAATTTAATAAAAATGTTTGCTATTATAAAAGTTCCCTCAAAGTCACGGAACTGAATTTGTCACAAAACGAAAAGTTTAAAAATTCATACCTATATGTATATTTTTCATGAAAATGAAATATTAACTCGTATACGTATAAGTGAATTGATTTAAATGGTTATTATTGCAATATAATATTTCAAGGTTTTAGATATCGATAAACAAAAATAAACATTTTACAAAATACGTTGTATTAATGACGAAACTTCTTAAAATTAATAAGTAATTATTTTTAAGACGTTATAACAGGTTCTTCCAAATATAAAACACTAAGTTTCTATGACAAACCCAAGATCATAAAAATACTAATAACATATAACAAAAGCATTAATCAACACAAGGACAACACGAAATTTCATAAGTTCACAGACTCAACATGGATCCGGAATGTTGTAGGAACCGGGTAGTGATTCCAACACAAGGCAACAGTCACACTCTCAGGATCAGGGATCCACCTTTAAAGTGAGTTTCACGGCCCCTATTTCTACAATGTTTTACTAACTCACAGGGAAGAAATCATGCTTTTACTCGTTTCATTGACACAAGTGGTTTTGGTTCAACACATTATTACATGGGTCACATTTATCGCTTTTAAGTCCCCTGTTCTATAACCGTTAATTGTGGGTAAACGTGAATTATTGGGAATAGTGCTATTCGGGAGTGACAACCCCCACCAGTGGTTAGCGGTTAGTAGCTCTAAGTTGATTGTAGGTTATATCGGGTGCGCAATATTCATCTCAATACAATGTTTTGCGAAAGAACATTGGGATGGGGCAATTCAATCATATCGAGTTCGGTTATGGGAGCTCATGGTAATTAATATACACAATTAATGATATTGTTTTCGAGAACAATAGTCACATTTTGAAACCTTGTGGTCGAATGAAACAACTCAATCTTTACGAGTCTAAACCTGTGAACTCACCGGCTTTACGCTGACTTTTTTTAGCATGTATTTCTCAGATAATTGAAGCAAGCACGGGACATATTTTGGGAATGATTTGCATGGAGTCTCATCACGTTACCATGCGTATTTTTGGGATTTTCTATAGCATAGCCTATTTACTTTGGCCATGTTTGTGAAGTCTTACATATCATATTTTGAAGTTTATAACATATGTTTGTTATACATCCGATGAGTGTAATTTAAGACGTGATGTAAATACTATTTATTAATGCATGTAGAAGTAGTTCAATGTAAACAATGACTGTGAAACCATGACTGTCACACCTCGCGTGTTCCGCCTTGGCGGGGTGTGACAGATTAGTATCAGAGCCATTGGTTTTAGAGAACCAGGTTGCACGTGGTAACTCGAACTATAACCGTAGGCTCACAAGGTTCTATTCATACTACTCATATAGGCATGCCTTAAATAAAAAGATTCTAGGATTGTTTTATTGCATGAATGTCGATAACATGTAACCCTGTTCATATATATTCATCGTTTGAGGATTACACCGCATTCACACCAACTTCACCACCACTGTAGAGACACCATCACCCATCGAGGTGTTTAGCGATACCGTCGAGGAGGTCTCGGTGTCAGGCGGCAAAGATAAAAAAGAGAATTAGGGGTCCAATCTAGAAGACCTACGAGGGAGTCTAGTTGAGGATGATGCAGGCTAGGTTACCACTATGAACGAGAATACTAAATCTAAATAGATTGTACCATACACAATACTCTAAGGACACTCTATTTTAGATGAAATGGAGGACGACGCTTCCGGGTCTTAGAGTAGTTTCTTTGAAACCATCCATCTCAAGTGAATACTTTCTCAAACACTCTATTTCGAATAACTCTCAACCATGTAATCGGTAGTTACAGGATGGACTCGTGATGCTCTTAAGGATAACACTCTGAAACAAGATAGGATGAACCAAAATGATTATGTATGGTAAATTGACGATTACGGGTGGCCAACATAATGGTGAATGTACATGTACATATGAATTTTGGCAAAACTTATTGTTCAAAATACAAAGAAAACCCAATTCATAAAGAAAATTTTATAGGAGATATCGAAAACACGTTACAAAGGATTGTATTTAATTCATCACTAAGAACATGATGGAAGGATGATTAAGAGTCCCAATTTTTCTCTCCTTTCCTTATGGTTGTCGTACGTTCATTGAACCTCCAATGGTGCAACCCTTGCACGTCACTTAAGTACTCATAATCTAAAATCAAGTCGATAGACTACACATCAAGGGTAATGTGTACCCTGACCACAGCCATCTATTAAGGAAGCTTTTCAACTAAATTCAAAGTAACGAATGAAGAAGGATTGAATTGACGCAATAAGTATTTCCTTATTTGAAAATAAAGCGGGAAAGCTTCACCCATAGGGTTGGAACATAGGGTATTACATTGCTTCCAATGTGTGTCGGCCCCTCATTTAGCACAAGTCTCACAAATTTTAAACTACTTTCACCTTTAAGACACCGCATGTTGACAACAAAACTAAGCTTATCAAATAGAAACCTCATTTGACCTCAACTAATCAAGATTTTGATCACATTCATCAATGGTTTGGTAATATCCATATTTTCTCCTTCATACAGGAGTCCTATTAAGTCTAAGACTCTCATCACAACTTTTTATAGAAAACTATCTTGACAAAAACCATAACGAAGTCTCTAGGCGATCAAAATGATTTGGGTTTAGGAATCATAATTGAGAAATTTGATAAGACAATGTTCAAACCCATTGAGGCTGTTAATTTTTTTTTAATACAAATTTCACTTTTACGAGTGAAAATTTTAGAATCTAAAAATCTGTAAGTGTTAGTCGCCTTGTCAACACTTAAACAGATAATAAACATCGATACCTCAACTTGTTCCTTATACCTATTTCAACAACAGACAACTAATTCTAGTATGATCCTCCCAATAGAATTGCCAAATCATATTTCATTTTCTGATGCACAAACTATCACCGATACATTCAATGTAAAAATACCTCACATGTTTACTCTTTCATTACGAGCGCTCAACACTTGTTATACGGTGCAGTGATTTTAATCTTATTTCAGATTTCAATTGTGAAGTATGTAAACACATAACCTAGTGTGGAAGATTAACAAAACTCTCTCGAACATATGTCAAAGAAAGATGTCAACACGAACTTCAGACTGTTAATCAAACACCTACTCCAATGTTACATGTAAGGATCATAATTACGCATGTAGTTTGTCTTTACCATTTCATGGACTCTATCACATTGATTCCTACACATAACTAAAGTTTAACCATAATGTGGTTCTATGTAGAACTATCACATCTGTATTAATTCAAGCCAATCTACCTCCTAAGATTACCTTATATAAAGCTAACATGTTCGATAAGTCAATTTACCTCAAAATTAATTCCTTTTTAATACACTCTTCATTCTTTATCAGAAATGTTAATACAACTTCACCTCATCATTTCTTATAGGAAAAATGATAGGGTACTCCAACTTCTGGTAGATACAACTATCCATCTAGGCACTAACCAAAGTATATTACTCAAGATCTTAGCACTCCCCATAACAAATTCGTTACCTAGATTATTTCTGTTAAAGTTCCTATAATGGTCGTATGACACCTCTAGGGTCCTCTATCGTTCAAACATAAATGATAAATCATGATGTCACAATGCACAACTATATGGTCAGCAAGAAAATTATCCTCAAAGATATATTGTAGTCAACCATTGTCTAAACAACTAAATTCAGCCTCCTTTGACAAAAGCTTTAGGAAGTTTGAGATATTTACATTTGGTTTGTTTTAACACCACAATTATTTATGGTATATGATCAACTCGCCTTTGCTGATAGTACGATGGATTAGCTGTGGTACACCTTACACATAAATCCTAACGGTACTTGAATGTGAGAACTAGAGTTGAATCGGGAACTCACCTAATCCTGGAAACCACATTCACTTCTACCTTGGATCATGTAAAGAATTTAGCCATCCCTTTGAAAACTTCAAGACACCCTATCTATTTACAAGTCATTATATGGCATCCGTGCGTATCTAGATGGCACAAAAGCACTCTCTAAACTATTAAATTCTCTTATCATTACTAGATTTGAGCCTAAAATAAATTCATAATACTACATAACTATTGTTTTCCAAAACAAATTTGCATCTTGATTGAGCTTCTGAAAAAAAATACTTAAACATCTAGAAGCGAGATTTTGAAGAAAAAATGTGAACTTTTGAAGATTTAAACCCCTTACCCAAACTATCTTGAACTTCTAAAAAGTTAACTCTACTACCCGAAATATCCCAAATTTCAAATGAGTTAACTCGACCATCTGACCCATTAACTTACATACGGTTAATTTCTTCAAAACAATAACGAAGTAATCATCCTAACATGCAACTTTCCCCACACGGAACATAAACTATACCTCGAAAAACTTGAACATTTACTCACATTCTCTACCAAGATCTTCCAATGACTTACCTAAAGCACGTTATGAAGTCCTTGACTAAAGGTCACCACAAGCAACTACATCATGCTTTCTCTTGATGATGGTAACTCACACAAGTTGATGTCCTTCCATATACCTTGTTATAAGAAGGTACAATATATCCTTAATAGTGTACACAAACTACGTTGTATACACAACTACCATTGATCTCGAATAGGATTGAGTAAATTGATCTTGAACATATTATATCACAGAATCCTAGCCTAGCTTTACTTGACAAAAATATTAGCTCCAAACAAGATTCTTCTTTTTTCTTTCGCATCTATGCTCGTATTACAATCTAAACATATGAGATTTGATATGTATGCTTCACACTAACTAGTTATCCTCTAGTAACTAGGTAACATTGCTTCACCCTACCCTCACTCAAGAATGAGAACCTCATGACACGTCAATTATTAAAACTCAAGATACACACTCAGATTTTGTTATGAACATTAACCATGATGAACCACAACACACGTTCTAACCTTTGTCAACGCTTATTAGTACTGATACTAATCAGCTCTAGGGACATCTCTTTGGAGCACTAATGCCTCGGGTACTCAAATCGTGATTAGACCTTGGCATAAATACAAAGTTATCTCATACTAACATTCTATCATTGTTTCAAGAGAATCATGGGATGCTAGTGTATTCAAAAACAAGTATACTCCCTAGACAAGATTCTTAGTTTTAGTATCTGGAAAAGAAAATAAAAGATGTCACGATAGCCACAAACTAGTTCCTAAATATAACAACATTGTATCTGTCATAGAACCATGTGTGCAACTCATACCTAGCATGTTAACTCATACTAGAAATAACATCCCTTAAGAACTTGTTAGTAGTAAGATGATGTGTCCACACCTTACTGAAAAACTCGACCATCGAAAACTACGAGGCTACGTTACGATTCTCATGACTCATCGTAACGTCTACTAACTCTTGAATCACAATATATGCACTTACAACTTCGAGGCTTATATGACTCTAAGTGCTAATCACTTGTATATTGGACATAGATCGATTAGAACCAACTCAGTGATCTAGAACTCGTTCAAGAAACTAATTAATAAATCCTTCAAATTTTTAGGAACGATTACATGTTGCACGTGATCGTCAAAAAAAAATTTATGCTGACACGTAAGTTTTTGGATTTTCTAGTAGTAAGCAAAAGTCATGTTAAAAGTCACCATGGAAAGGAACCCTTTGTTAAAAAAATGTGCATAGCTAAGCCCATGATACAACAGACCAATCGAAATCTAGGCAAAGATAGGTCCCATAGATTCCCCATATAAAATATATATATATATATATCTAACGAAGCACTCATGATACCATTAGAAACAAAAAATGTAAATTGACGTCAACCTACACTTTATTTAAGAGCTAATAAAAAAATATGGATCGAGAAGTAAAAAGATGAAACAAAGTCGCATCCCTATAGTAATATTTGATAGAACTCTAGGCAAGGAACATAATTATCTATAGTAATATTTGATAGAACTCTAGGCGAGGAACATAATTATGTTAGGAACACGAAGATCAAATGAAAATCAATTACCCCAACTTTTCGAGAAGAGTTCAATGTCGGGAAACACAAACAAAATTTCGGGACGAAATTCTTCTAACGAGGGGAGACTGTGACATCCATCAATTTTCAGGTTTTAATATCGATCGAACTTTAAATTTTAAGAAGCTATATTAAAACTCATTTAAAACCTAACCAAATTCAACAATTTAAATAAAGAAAATATATAATGATATTATATATTTAGTTTAAATTAATTGGTTCACAATCAAATCACAAAACTTAATATTTTTAGTGATATAATAAAACTTGTTGTTTAATAACAAGAACATTGGGTCTTAAAAAAACATAATCAATTGAATATGTGTATATATTTTAGGAACCCGATTATACTCCTATACATAACCTTATTATTTTCGTTTAACACACTTTCACCCAGTTTCATCCAAATTCAATATATATATATATATATAAGAATGAAACAAACGAAAATATGAACTTAACATAAATATATATGTGTGTCAATTGGATGGCAGCATTCAAAAAGAAAGAAAAAAAATCAATTTTCCATGTTATTTTTCTTTTAGCTTCAGTCATGTGCAATCAAATCTCTAACCATCATTTGACTAATAATCCCACTCAAACATCAACACCTTACTTACAAATTCAACACTTCACTCCATATTATTTTATTTATAAATCTCATGCCTTGCCATATATCTCATGATATATATATATATATATAATAAGTACAACACGTACATACTTTTCACTACAAAACTCTCATTTCATTGTTCTTTTGGTTCACACAAAACACACAATCCACGAACACACTTTTGCTCAAGTTTTCTACATTGTCAACATTTTATCAACATCCAAGATCAAGACCCTCATCCTTCTCGTTACTTGCTAAGGTGAACCCCACTCTCAAACGTTTAGTTAAAAATTACATATACACACATATACAAATTTCTGATTTTAGGACAGAGTCTGTCCCAACTATAACGAGCTATAACTTTGCTTAAAAGAACGAAAATTTTCAAACTCAAACTCCAAAATTAAGGTCATTGTGTTAACTTTCCACGAACTACTTATATGTTTTCTAAATCAACCAAATGGTACCCAAAACAGCATCTACAAAATCAGTACGTGGATTTCGACCTTTTGAATTTGACGGCTGTTTCGGCCTATTTCCGAGCAGAATCACAAAAATTTTTCTAAATAAAACTTATTCAAAACGCGTTAAAATACTTGGCTGCAAAGTTTCATAATTTTTTAAAAACGTTTGCTATTATAAAAGTTCGCTCGAAGTCATGGAACTGAATCTGTCACAAAACGAAAAGTTTAAAAATTCAAACCTATATATATATTTTTCATGAAAATGAAATATTAACTCGTATACGTATAAATTAAGTGATTTAAATGGTTATTAATGAAATATAACATTTCAAGGTTTTAGATATTGATAAACAAAAATAAACGTTTTTCAAAATACGTTGTATTAATGACGAAACTTCTTAAAAATAATAAGTAATTATTTTTAAGACATGATGACAAGTTCTTACAACTATAAAACACGAAGTTTCTATGACAAACCCAACATCATAAAAATACTAATAACATATAACAAAAGCATTAATCAACACAATGACAACATGAAATTTCATAAGTTCACAGACTCAACATGAATCCAGAATGTTGTAGGAACCGGGTAGTGATTCCAACACAAGGCAACATTCACACTCTCAAGATCAGGGATCCACCTTTACAGTGAGTTTCATGATCCCTATTTCTATAATGTTTTACTAACTCACAGGGGAAGAAATCATGCTTTTACTTGTTTCTTTGACACAAGTGGTTTTGGTTCAACACATTATTACATGAGTCACATTTATCGCTTTTAAGTCCCCTATTCTTTAACCGTTAATTGTGGGTAAACGTGAATTATTGGGAATAGTACTATTCGGGAGTGACAACCCCTACCTGTGGTTAGTAGCTCTAACTTTGATAGTAGTGTTGATGCACGTACTGTCCCTAGTTCAGTATTTTGTATGTCTTTGATTATGTAAAGTTCATATTATTAATGAAATAGACTTTTGTGTATTGTTAGTATATGTTTAATTGAGTTTAATATGTTTATCTATGGTTGAGTTTGACTATTCCTATCATACAGAACCATTCGTGCGAATAATACCAAAGAATGAGTTCATTCGGGTGAATGAACGCCTAGCGAATGACTTAGGCGAACGAATGAGTCATCCGCATGACTCAATCGGTTGTTTAAGCTCATTCGGCTGAGCCATTCGCCGAATGAATACAACTTATATATAGGGCTCCAAACAGAATGTTTTATAACTTTTCGAGCCTCCTCTCTCCCCTGAGCATTCCTCTATCATATTTCTAGGGTTTTGAGCCGCTCCTTATCCTCCAACTACGATTCTCACCCCGTGGTGTTCGATTTCGATCAAAACGTTGAGTCCTCATCGTCAGATTGCCACGAGGATTGGTGGTTTCGATTGGAAAACCCTTGAATAGGATTCCGCATTATTCAAGGACCTGTCGAGCAGATCTCCCAAGGAACCGAGTTGTTTCCGAGGGTTTCTTAGGTCCTACAAAGTGGTATTAGAGCTTTGGCTCTTGATTCTGCTTGATTTTCAATCTAAATCATATTATTTCAGATTGTTGCTTCGAGATTTTTGAGAACCCTGATTTTCTTGCACTCCAAGTTACTGTTTCATTAACAATCAGTGAGTTTTTCTGGTTGTTTTGGTAAATCGATCATTTCTATAGCTTAGTAATGTTTTCCTGAGGTTCTGTACCAATTTTGGTAGTCTGATTCACTCAAAAACCAAAGTTATCGTGATTTTTGTTGCTGAAAACCCCAGATTGTGTGAATTGGTCCATCGTCCGAATAGCTGTGCGAATAGAGTCTTTCGGCCGAATAGCTCTCTTTCGGTCCAGGAGCTGATCCGCATTGGAAGTATAGATTCGAGATTCACATTAATGGAGTGGATACCAATCTTTGGATGATGATTGAGGGTGGGTACTTAAGACCACTGAGTGAAGATGGTTCACATATGCTTGTCACACGGATGACTGAGCCTCAAAGGAAGTTGTATGATTTTGAAAAGAAAGCTTATGCAATATTATCTCAATCTATTGCTACCGACATTTTTCATCAATTCAGACAGTTTACTTCTTCCAAATTATTGTGGGATCCCTTGCAGCAAAGATATGAAGGAAATGATGCATTGAAAAGCATCAAGTCTAAAGCCTTGAAGAAAGAATTCAACAGTTTCATGTGTGTGGGAAATGAGTCTTTGGATGACTTGATTGCAAGATTTTATCATCTTCTTAGTGAACTATACAATCATCAAGTCAAGACTACTACACAAGAGAAGATCCCGTGTTTGGCTGAATCATTGCCTCCCAAGTGGGAATCCTTTATGATGGTATTGAAACAGAGTGAGATGATTGCAAAAATGGACATTAATAATTTCATCCAGAAGCTACTAGAGTAACTTTTATCCGTTGAGCGACAGCCCTTCCACTCGGCACTGTCGGATCACTAAGGCCAACTTTCGTCCCTGGTCGACGGGTGGGTCTTGCAGCCAAGCTCCCTTCTGCCTTTGCACTCAAGGGCCAATCTCCGTCAGGCCCGAGGAAACCTTTGCAAGGAACAAGAGATAGAGAACAAGTGGAAAGCAAAGAGAGTTGCTCAAGTTCAAGATCCTTCATTATATTATTCTACTCCTACTGTAGAAAGAGCTTCTTCTCAGGCTCCATTGAAAACAGCTTTTGTGTCACAGACTAAAGAAGCTCCTGTTTCAGGCCAGACACATTTTAGTCAGTTAGCTACAACTTCCACATCTCAGAAAGAAGAAAGTCACCCTGTCACAAAAGACAGACAACTTTGACAAAGTAACTGTGGAGGTTGCTAAAGAGCATATGGGTCTGTTGTCTACACTTGTGAGTTCTTACGATGGGCTGTTAGCTGGGCAGATTGGTAACCTTCATTTAACAAATGAAGACTACTTTCAGATTGATCCTGATGATATGGAGAGGATTGACATTATGTGGGTTCTTGCAAGTGCAGTTAGAAGAGCAAAAGATTTTCTTAAGAGAACTGGGAAAGACATCAATCTGAACAAAGACTCAAAGTTTGGATTTGATATGTCATCTGTCACTTGCTACAACTGTGGGGATAAAGGTCATTTTGCAAGAAAATGCAACAAGCCCAAGAAGATGGGTAACCAAAATCCTTTTTAGAATCAAAGATCATCAGCTGCTAATCCAGAAAGAAGATTGGTACCAATTGACACTCCTGCTCAAGCTAGTTCATCAAATGCAAACAAGGCACTTATGGTTCAGAATGATGAAGGAGAAAACTGGGATTTCAGATTCAATTCTAAACAGGGTGGAGCAGATAAATCTTGTGTTGCAGATATCAAAGAAGCTGCTCGATCCAGTGATGAAGGTAATTCAGAAGAAACAAAGACAAGTCTGGATGAATCATCAAGATCAGAATCAGAAAGCACATCAGATTCAGAAACTCAAGGAGATTCAGATGCTGAGTCTGAAGAACAATCTGCTACACAGTTTGCTTTGATGGTGAATACTCCTGCTTCATCTCAATCTGATCAGGTATATGATGACTGTTCCTCATCTCATTCTGGTTGCTTTAATTGTGTTGACCTTGAAAGTAAAGTGTTGGCTTATTAGCAACACAATGCGGACTTGATTAGCGATCTCAACCAATGCATTGAGGCACACAAAATTTTAAAATCAAATGAAAAGGATTTCAAGCTAAAATTGAGCTATTAAACAGGCAATTGCATGAGGCTGAGATCGATGTGCTGAATAAGCAGGATGCTATTACTTCTTATCTCAATACCATCAATGAGATAAAGAATAAATTAGCCATAGTCGAGTGTGACAATGAAACTTTGAGTCTGAAGCTCAAGAGCTATGAAAGCTCTTCATACATCATTGAGCACATGATCAGTAAGGGGACTGATCAGAAGGGTAAGGGAAAAGAAACAAAATACAACCATTGTCCTCCGCCAGTTTTAAACAGTTTTGCCAATTCACCTAATGACAATGAAATTAAAAATTTTCAAGTTAAAACACCATTAGTAATTGATCCAATTGGAATGATTACTGATGAGGGTTCCTCATTGTCTGAGGAATCTTTTGTGGAGTGGGTGGTTGAGGATTTGGTCTCTGATTCTGAGGATGAGGTTGATGTTTCTCCTCCAGTGTCTGTTGTCAAGAATCAAACATCTAGTGTCAAAAAGTTTGACCCAATCCCATCTAAGACAAACATGTCTTCAAAGTTTTCCAAAGTTATATGCTTTGTGAAGTCTTCACATGAAGGTGAAGTAAGTGAGTCCAACAAGACTGACAATCTTGTTTTTAATGGGACTAAGGGTTTGGGTTTTAAAATTGACAAAACAAAGACAAATGTCTTTCAACAAAACAAACAGTCTTATTCTAAAACTAAATAGTTTTATCATAAAGATAAAGGGCTTGTTTTGAATGTGGTGCATCTGGACATTTTGCTAGATTTTGTCCTCATTTGATTAGACCACAAGTTGCACCACATCGAAAACAAAATCATCATTTTGTTAAAGAGGTAAAATATTCTTGTCCCTCACCTCAAGTTAAACCCAAACATCCTTCACCCATCAAGTCTCAGGATAAGGGTAAAAGGGTCATGGTTGATAATGATACACCCAAAAAATTTTTTGAAAAACAATCCAAGCCATCATCAGTGTATTTAAAGAAATCTTTCAGCAAAAACATTGTTTGGATGGCCAAGTCCTCTGAAACTCCTGTTCCTAAACCTCCTGATAAATTAAACTCAGATGGACAATGGATTGAAATGAAAATTCTGGACTCTTTGGGTCAACCCAAGACTGTAAAGGCTTAGGTTCCCAAATTCAACTAATGCTTTGTGTATGTGCAGGTTGCCCCAAATGCTGCTCTTAACAGCACGTGGATTGTCGATAGTGGGGCATCAAGGTACATGACCAGAAACATATCTCTTCTTTCCAATGTTCAATCAATTAAAGGAGGATATGTAGCTTTTGCTGGTGACAAAGGTGGTTTTATTACTGGAAAGGGAATTCTTTCGAATGGTCAAGTTTCTTTTGACAAGTTTAGATATGTGAAGCAGCTGGAGAACAATCTATTGTCAGTCTCACAGATTTGTGACAAGAAGTACAAAGTTTTGTTTGATGACTCTAGTTGTTACATTCTCAAGCAACGCATTACAATTCCTGAAGACTGGATTTTGATGTCTGCTCCAAGAAAGCAAGATTTGTATGTACTCAACATGGCCACAGCTTCAACTACATCTTCTACAGCTTCATGTTTTATGTCCAAGGCATCAGAGAAAGATTATATTCTTTGGCATAAGAAGATGGGTCATTTGAGTTTGAGGAAGATGAATCACCTAGTTCACAACAATCTGGTTGAGGGAGTGAGTTTGAAAAATTTCAATCTGTCTGATGTATGTGTTTCATGCAAGAAGGGAAAGCAAATCAAGCAGTCTCACAAACCCAAGAAGTTTCACTCAATTACTGTTCCACTTGAGCTTCTCCACATGGATCTGTTTGGTCCTGTCAACCGCAACAACATTGCTGGAGATCAATAATATTTAGTCATTACTGATGAGTACTCCAGATACTCTTGGGTGTTCTTTATGAAGGAGAAATCTGAAACGTTTGAATGTGTTCAAGTTCTGGTAACTAAGCTTGAATCACTGTACAAGCTCAAGGTTCGTGTGCTCAGAACTGATAATGGGACTAAATTCAAGAATTACAATGTGGAGTCTTTCTGCAATGCGCGTGGTATTATTCAGCAGTTCAGTGCTCCGTATGTCCCACAGATGAATGGTGTTTCTGAGCGAAAGAACAGGACAATAATTGAGGCTGCTCGGACTATGCTTACCGATTCTTCCCTACCAGTTCAATTCTGGAATGAAGTTGTTGCTAATGCTTGATATACATTGAACCGGGTGTTGATTGTGAAGAGACATGGGAAGACTTGCTTTGAATTGCTCCATAACAGAAAGCCAAATCTTAAGTATCTTGAACCATTTGGTGCTCCATGCACGATGCTTAGGAAACATGAGCAAGGCAAGTTCAATGAAAAGGTGGAAGAATGCTACTTTCTTGGGTATAGCACTCCAAATAAGCGAGTGTACAACATATCAACTCACAATATGGAGGAGTGGTACCATGTAGATGTTTAGAAATATTCTATGCCACCACCTGGGAAGGGTCCTAACGGGATGTTCAATTATTCTGATTTATTTGCCTCTTTCAACATGCCTCTCATGTATACTGATGAAGATGTTGTTGTTCAGATGATGTATAATGCACAAAATGCATTTGATGAACCAGTGCAACCTTCTTTAGTCCAAACTCCAGTACAGGCAAATGATAACAGTTTAGAATCAGATGATAATCACTCTCATCTAGATGTTTGGGAACCAGATTTTGATGATATTGTACCTGCTCTTGAGGATCTCAATATAAACAATCTTGATCCACAGGTTGAGGTTCCTACTCATCATGTTGGCTGAACTAACAGAATTCATCCTCAAGACAATATTATTGGAAATCCAACTGATGGAGTGAAGACCATAAATCAATTATCTTCAGGTGGTCTTGCTGACATTCTTGACCTTGCAGATGTAAACTTTTGTGCCCATTCTTGTTTTATCTCCCAAGTTGAACCCAGAACCATCACTGAAACTTTGAAAGAAGAATCTTGGGTAGATACAATGCAAGAGGAGTTGTTGCAGTTTAAGAAACTTGGTGTTTGGCAGCTTGTTGATAGACCTGCAAAAGTTATTGGCACAAGATGGGTTTTGCGCTGCAAACGAGATGATCATGGCCTTGTGTTTCACAACAAAGCACGTCTGGTGGTGCAAGGGTTTACGCAGATTGAAGGGAGTGACTACAATGAAGTATTTGCACCGGTTTCTCGTCTTGAAGCAATTCCAATTTTTCTGGCTTATACATCCTTCAAAAAGTTTAAAGTTTATCAGATGGATGTTAAAAGTGCATTTCTTCATGGTGTGATCAATGAAGTTGTGTATGTCAATCAACCTCCCAGGTTTGAAGATCCATTGCATCGTGACCAAATCTACAAGCTAGACAAGGCCTTGTATGGATTGCACCAAGCTCCGCAAGCGTGGTTCGAGACACTATCTACTCACCTTCTGAACAACGGCTTCAGGAGAGGTGTCATTGACTGCACTTTTTTCATTAGAGAGATGGATGGTGAATTACTCTTGGTACAAGTTTATGTGGATGATATCATCTTTGGATCCACAAATGATATTCTGTGCAAAGATTTTGAGAAGGTTATGAAAGATAAGTTTGAGATACATTCCATGGGAGAGATGAAATTTTTTCTGGGATTGCAGGTGGATCAATCTGAGGCAGGGATTTTTATTCATTAGACCAAATATGCTGGTGACATTCTGAGCCGGTTCAGTATGTTGGATGCAAAACCTGCTGGTACCCCACTGGCTGTAAATCACGGGATTACTCTAGACGAAAAGGGGGAGTTAATCGATGCCATTCTTTACAAAGTAATGATCGGATCTCTTATGTATCTCACAGCTTCTTGTCCAGACATCATGTTTGCTACTTGCTTGTGTGCTCGTTATCAGTCCAAGCCAAGAGTTTCTCATCTTATTGATGTGAAGAGGATTTTGCATTATCTGAAGGGTACTCCGGATCTGGGCTTATGGTACCCTAATGATGATAACTTCAACCTGACTACTTATAGTGATTCAGATTATGGTGGATGCAAAAGGGATTTCAAGTCAACATATGCGGGGTGTTAGTTCTTTGGGAAACGGCTAGTTACCTAACAGTGCAAGAAGTAGACGTCGGTGTCTACTTCAACTTGTAAAGCAGAATACATTGCAGCTACTAGTTGTTGCTCTCAAATCATCTGGATTCAGCAACAAATCAGGGACTATGGGTTACAGTTTTCTAACACTCCTATATTTGTTGATAACATTGCTGCCATTGCTGTCACTAAAAATCCTGTCCAACACTCTAAAACAAAACACATAGACATTAAATATCACTTCATACGTGATTGTTTTGAAAAGAAATTAATCGATGTTGTTAAGATTCATACCGATAACCAGAAAGCTGATATTTACTCTAAAGCGTTTGACAAACCCAGATTTTTATATCTGTTATCAGCTAATGGTGTTTTTCAAAAAGATGAAGTCATTCCTTCCTCTGAATCAACCAAATGATCATTGCTTTATTAGTTAGTTCCTGTTGTTTTATTTTTCCTTTTTAGTACTTCTTTTATTTTTCTTTCACTTATTCAAAAACTCAAAAAGATTTTCAGTTTTAGGTTTTTAGGGGGAGAAAAAGTAGTGTAATTGAAAAAACCAAAAATATTTGAAAAATTAAAAATGAGAAAGTCTTGTTTGAGAAAGTGATGTGTTAATTTGTCATGTCTTAAATGCAAGATTGAATGCATAAACTGAATGCTCATGGGAATTATGACTAGATATACTGATAGGCCGACTTTACAAAGTTAACAGACTGTTGGTGATTGCTTAGAAAGTCTGATTTGTGGGATCCAGTTTAGAAAACTAGTTAACAGATAAACAGTTTTTAACTCAAATCAGTATGAGGTTTCCAATGATTCATGAATTCAAGTCTGTACACGTGCCATATTGCTTCGTAAAGACCTAGCTAAAGCTGTCCATTCAGATGAGAATGATTGAATGAATGAAAATAAAAAGTTAATCCGACTCTATATACATGCCATATTGTTGGGTAAAGACCTAGCTGAAGCTGTCCATTCAGATAGGATAAGCTAAGAAAAATACAAAAAATAAAATAAGTTCGATTCCATACATGTGCCATATTACTGGGTAAAAAACTAGTTGAAGCCATCCATTTGGATAGAACAAGTTGATCTTGTTAACACAGGTCTGTATACACGCCATATTGCTTTGTAAAGACCTAGCTGAAGCCGTCCATGAGAATGTGTTGAACTTGAGAAACAAATCAAAAAGAAAAATACAAAAAGAAAATAAATTGGAACCTTATAGAACTTATGATGATAGGTATTAAGATATGTAGAGATGAGTTATAAACTGACTTTGACCTAGATTGGTTGACTATAATGGGTAACTCGGTCAGAAAACACGGGTTATCATTGATTAGTTTAGAAACAAAGTACTGTCAGGTTGAAAGTGGACAAGTATATCAGTAATCACTTCATAATTCAAATGTGTCAGAAGTATAAACATTCTTGAATGCTGATTTGACATGATCTGGTGTATGTATCATTTTCTTGAAAGGCTACTCACAAAAATATGTATGCTTTGTCTGTTTCAGTTTCAGTTTGTACAGTGTTTGATTATCAGGAAAATACAAAAAGATTTTCATTTGAAATTGTTTTTAAATGATCATTTGTTGTTTCAGATATTCAATCTCATCTTTGCCTATCACCAAACCAGACTAAACTTCATAATAACACTCACTTATATGTTCAAAATGTTAAATCTGAAAACAAGTTGTGTTTTGAGTGTTGAATCTTATTCATCCGAATAAATCATGCGAAAGGATCAAGTGACCGAATGACTTTGTTCATGCGAATAGCTCATTCAGCTGATCACCTGATGCGAAGAGATCCATTCGGTTGATCTCTCTGCCGAATGAGTCTTCCTATTTATTGAGCTCTTTCGGCTGACTTGACTCATTCACATCAAGTTCTCATCCGGCCACACTGTGTGTTTTCCTTTCGCCCGAAACACGCACTAGTTCATCTTTTTGATTTTAAACTAGCATCTGCTACATTTCTAATCATCCTTGTTCTTGTGATTGTCACAGGTATTGCTGGAATCAATATCATCAACTTTTGTCCACAGATTGAATCAAAACAGTTCAAATTTTAGGGCTCGTAACTGCTCCACTCAAATAACTAGTTAAAATGAACCCTAAAACACTTAAAATCAGTTGTATAACCATAATCGGACCCCTCTATGTTGAATGTTACAAGTTTTAGGGTCTGATTTGAGATTTTGGGAGATTGGGTGTTTGAAGTACATCGGTCGCCCGAATGAGACTCATTCGCACCACATATTCAGCCGAATGAGAGTCTTTCGGTCAAAGGTTCAACCGAATGACTTCATTCGTGTGTCATTCGCATGACACCATTCATTCGGCCATCATTCTCATTCGATGGGTCTTATTCGTGTGATACTGATTCATTCGTACTAATTGATCACTTGGGCTAAAATTTTGTTTTTTGTTCAATTGATTACTCAACTAAACGGGTGTGTTATTTGTCTTGTTTTGTTACAGAATGGCAGATTACAAAGCTGTTCCTAAGAATAACATCTGTGCTCATCTAGATGTTACCACGAAGAACGCCAAGCATTTTGCAAAGATTATTGCTTTTCTGAGGCGTTCTAGGATATTCACTGCCATATCTACCATTTATGATCCCTATTTGTCACACCAGAGGGATTTCTGGAGATCAGCTAATATAGACTGTGAGGTAGAGCCTCTAGTGATCAGAGGGAAGGTGAGAGTACATGATGTTACAGTTTCTGCTGAGCACATCAGGTTGGTCTGTGGATTCAAGGACTCACCTGATCACCCTTTTCTTCTTGATCAATATCTTGTTTGAGGATGCTTTATGCGGTGCAAGTATGATGGAGACCTAGAAGCCAGAGTGCTAAACAAGGCTTTTCTATGCCCGCAGTTCAAGTATCTGAGTCACGTACTCATTCATTTCCTAGGATCTAGGCGCGAGGGATTCGATGATCTCCGAGAGACTTTGCAGGGTGCCTTTGTGGCCTTAGTGTTGAACATCCCGTTCAAATTCTCAGAGATGATCTTTACACATATGAAGGAGAACGTGTACCTCAAGGGAGACAAGAAGTTTTTGATGTAGCCGAGGTTTCTCCAGATGATCTTCGATGCACAAGTGCCGAATCTTCCCAAAGCCAACTCAGACATAATCAGATTAGATCATATGAATGACATCACTCTTAACAGAGTTCTATCTAATAGGGGAAAGGAGAGGAATCTTCCCACTCATGGTATGTTTGGACATCTCCTCAATCCTGATTATATTGCAACTATTGGGAGGAGATGGAGACACGAGGATTTTGATTCAGATCAGGAGGATATCATTGTTCCAGGAGGTGATGATGGAAATGATGGAGATGATGATGATGTTGGTGGTGGTGCTAGTGATGCTAGTGATGCAGGTGTGAGTGGTGGTGCTAATGTTGATGTCAGTGGTGCTAGAGATGTTGGTGCTGTTGATGTCAGTGATGTTGTTGATGCTGGTGTTAGTGGTTCTGGTGCTGCTGATGCTGATGTTGATGTTGATGCTTTTCTTGAGCTGGATTTTATGACTACTACGGCAACCACAGTCTCTACTCAGTTAGAGATGGGTGGTACTACTTTAGCTGAAAAGAAAGACGATTCAGAGGAATCAGATCAGGATGGCGATGAGGATGATGATGAAGAGGGTTCTGGCAACTCATACTCTAATAAGACTGATGATGAGTTTAAGAACATTATGGTTAGGTCAAGGCTGGTGAAGAAACGGAAGAGGCCAAGTGAGCCTGAGCCAGAGCCTGATAGGGAAGAGATTAAGGATCCTTCTTTTATTCATGAGTTTGATTTTTCTCCTCCTTCACGTACTTCCACTATCATCTACTACTGCTATTACTGCTGCTGTTGTTCAGTCTACCTCATCCCCTCCAGCCAAAAAAAAGTACACGATTTGTCCTCCAAAGGCAGTCAGAGTCGGTGTCTGTTGCAGCAACCACGGCTATATCAGCTGTAACAGTCGTGACTTCTTCACATGGTTCTACTGCCCCTCTAACCTCATGTATTACCACTACAACAGTGTTTATTGTGGCTTCCTCTGGTCCCTCCACTACTCGTGCAGATCACTATATTCCAACTGTTTCAGTTGCTGAACAGCTCAGCACACTGAACATTTTGGTCCTTTGGTTGATGGAGAGGAACCAAGAGCAGGATCAGGTTATTTCCCAACTCAAGCAAAGGGTCAGTGAGCAGGATGCTCTGGTACTGCAGGCTGCTGATCAGAGACCCGATCTGAGGGCCAGATCTGCTGATTTAGAGGAAAGATTACTCAAGTCTACGGATGACTACAATCAGCTGGCCCTGACAGATGTTGGCCTTAATGACAGGATTTAGGCACTTGAGGCGGAAAACTTCCGTCTAAGTGAGCAAGTTGAAAGCTCAAGGAGTCTACACCTAGGCTTGAGGCCTCTGAGGCTGTCTCCGATGATTCAGACAGGGAAGACGAAAAAGAGGGAGAAGAGTCTGATGAGGAGAAGGTGGATTATGATGGTACTGACAAGGATGATGATTCCGGTGATAGTGATGATGGTGCTGGAAGTGGGTCTGCCAGTTCATCTAGTTCATCAGGACAACAGTCCCCACCCACCGAGATCAGGACAAAGACCAGGCACGATAGAGCTACAAAGCCACCTCCGCCTCAAGCCGAAGATCCTAAAGCTACTGAAGAGGTTGAAGCGATGCCTGTGAGACGGCTCCTGGATGAAAAGTTGACGATGATTTTGGACGCTCAGGGCATCATTCAACACTTTATCAGCTATGACAAGGAGGAAGGCGAGATCATTCATTGCCTCACAAAGGAGCAAATGCTATTCAGGTTAAATCCTGATGAGGTGATATTGGATGATACTCCCAATCCAGCTTCTGATCTTCCTACTCCAGAATCATTCGATGACATTGATGAAGTAATTCTGGAAGACATTACAGAGGAAGAAGGCATAAAGTACACTTCAGCTGAAGAGGAGATGCCTACTTTTATAGACTTATTCGGTCTACATTCTGAGGAGGAGCAGAAACGAAAGATAGACAAAAAGGTCAGCGGCATAGATTCTTCAGCAGAAGACGTTCAAAAAAGGAAAGAGGAATGGAAAGCGTATTGGGAAGTTCTGAAGAAGGACAGTGTTCCACAGATGCCAACTCCGTTGTTGGATCGGGTTGTTTAATCTAAACAACACTTCACAAGTATTTCTCTAATACAATCTAATAGATGCAGAAAGTCTGTTAAAAGGATCTCACAAACACTCAAATGATAAACAAATAATCTTTGAATTACCGTAAGAACACAAGAGTAAATTCAAACTCAAAGATATATTTCTCTCAAAGTATTACAAGTGTAAAACCAGACAAGCACACATAACAAGTTTACAATGAGAGGTTATATAGCTAAGGCTACAACCGTATACACGTAGGTATACAAGTTGGGTATACTAGACAATACATAAAGTAAAACTTATTCTAGTATATTAAGTGTCTTAACAGGCAAAGACACATACTTACAATCATTACAAATATAGACATTGACTTTACAAAGACTAGCTAAATACAAAAGACATTTAATGTTGTTGATCTTCAAGGCTTCAGACAATCTTTTGCATTTAATGCTGAGGAAGGGAAGTAAGGTGATGTCTGACTTTCAGTATGTTCTTTTTGTATTAACTAAGACCAGCATGTCCTGAGTCAGTCCCTTTTTGTACTATGAAGGTAATCAGCTACAGTCTTTGTCAGAGGATAAACCTCGGAAGCCCTTGACTTTATCTTTTGTGCAGAAGAGATTCCTCGAAAGCTTTTAGTCTTCGGAAGTCATATAGCTTTATCTTCTAAGTACCAATCTTCTGAAGAGTTTGTCTTGTACAGCCTTCAGTAGGAATGAGTTACTCTTCGGAAGCAATTTGTGCTTCCGAATAGGAAACTCCTTCCTTCCGAAGGCTGTTTGTCTGTGTAGACTCTGTACTTAGACAAATTTGAAGTTTGGTGAGCATCAGCCTTTATTAGTCGTTACATCCGTACACCAAAGTATATAGGACCAAGGGATACCAATCCGGCGGTCAGATTCTGAGTTGGGCATACTTTCACGATCTGCGATGCTATGCAGTGAAGAGAGAGCGTGGGATCAAGTACTTCAAATATCCCCATGACTTCAAGACGTTGCCGGGATTCGAAGTTAATCAACTTGAACGTCTGATGTGACACCCCGTAAATTCCATGTCAGCATCTTGTTTTATTAAATGTTCATTTAATTGATATTTGTACACGTGGCACTAGAATTAGTTTAATTTAGTGTGACACGTGGCATTACAGTACGAACACAGACACGATAATTCGGTGAATCATCGCAAAACGCACACACGTGTCTCAAAAATCAAGAACGTTGGTGAACGACTCAACAATTAAACCCGAAAACACTTAACGAGTCAATTATGGCTAATAATTGACAACTAGAGTTCAAACGATGCACAAATGGCGCGTTACAGTCGAGAAACGAGGAGAAACAGGTCGAAACATGAAAATAAGCTTATTGGGCCTCACAAGTGGGCCAGGTGGTACGCCTGACCCAAAACTTTGACCCTTGGCGATCCATGCGGAAGGAACAAAGGGCGCCACATCCGGTGGCCCCGCGCGTAATGACCGGCGCCAAACACACACGTCAGGCGATACGCCTGATATGTAACATCCTAGGCAAATCCCACATCGGCCATGAATAGGAGAGATTCCTGGCTCATAAGTAATGATCCGCCTCTAACATCACCAACGTGTTTTCGGCTTAGATGGCTGTGAAGCACATGAAAACTCCACAGTTAAGCGTGCTCGGGCTGGTGCAATCCAGGGATGGGTGACCTCCCTGGGAAGTTTTCACGCGGGCAACCGAAGGCAAAACCGTGAGCTCCTAGTGGGCAAAGCGGACAATATTGGTGATAGACGGGGCCGGATGTTATAGAATGGTATCAGAGACACTCTTGTTCTACATGGGATGGTGGGGCAAACCTCATCGAGTACGATGAGTCCCTAAGGGGGTGTATGTTACATCCTAGGCAAATCCCATATCGGCCATGAACAAGAGAGATTCCTGGCTCATAAGTAATGATCCGCCTCTAACATCACCAACGCGTTTTCGGCTTAGCTGGCTATGGAGCACATGAAAAATCCACAGTTAAGCGTGCTCGGGCTGGTGCAATCCAGGGATGGGTGCCTCCCTGGGAAGTTTTCACCCGGGCAACCGAAGGCAAAACCGTGAGCTCCTAGTGGGCAAAGCGGACAATATTGGTGATAGACGGGGCCGGATGTTACACGAAATCCCTGACAGCTTAAAATCTTCTTGAGCTACTCAAAACCATCATCACTCCTACCCAAATCATTTTAGTCGATACCAGACGCAACTAGCACGATTTTACCTTCCCAAACACCTCTTTTATCATCCTCTACGCCTCCTAGAACCCTTTGGAAACCATTAGAACCCACTTTGAAGCTTTCGAGGCTTGAAGAAGAGTTAGAGCTCAAACCACCATCAACACCATCTTGTGGCTGCCAAATCTCACGACCCAGGAACATTAGAAGCCGGTTGGAGAACCATCTCAGGGATTTGAAGGCTTTAGAAGGTAGTCTCACCTCCCTAGTAGCTTAAAAACACCATAACACTCACATGCATGTCTTTAAACACACATGCAAGCACATAGAATGCACATGCACGAGATTTGAATATGGGTTTGATGATTCTAGTGTGTATATTGATGATTTAGAATGATTTGGTGACATGTTTTGATGATCTATGATAATGACTATGTGTAAAAATGCATGATTTGTCATAAATTGTCAAAATGGTGACATACATGTACGATCCATGACTTGTGGAATGATTTTGGATATTCAAATGTGTTTGTTGATGATGTTAGAAGGGTATTACATGATTTGTTACCTTTGAAAGGGTTAAAAATGGATTTTTAATGAAACTTACTATTTTTAGTAACTTTCTAGTTACAACATGATGATATGGGATGAAATATGAACATGCATATGTATAGATTTGTTATTTAGATGATATTATGATGATTTAGATGTTTAGAAAGTGATTTGGGTCTTGATTGTGGTCATATTTGGCCAAGTTACTATTTTTAGTACTTTGGTGAACTGTCTTTTGCTAAATGATGATTTGATCAAGATTGACATGTTTAGTTGATGATAAATGGTGTTATACGATGTTTTGTGATATAAAAATGGCTTAGATATGTTTAGGATAATCGCTTGAGTGGTAAACTCCATAGTTACTATTTATAGTAACTTTATCTTGTAAATAATCGATTCGGAAACGTGTTATATGTTTTGACCATGCTAAGTGACTTAATATGCTTTAATATGATGATTGTATGCTAAATTAGACGGTTTCCGATGAAAATCTTGCTAAATCTAGAAACTTTCCTTTTTAGGAAACTTTAATGTGTAGAAACAACTTGTGTGTTCATTTGACTATGAATGACAACATGCTATGTGTTAACATGATCACGTAGGACTTAACGAGCATGCTGGAACCTTAAAAACGATATGTGATATAAAACTTGCCATAAATGGAAACTTACTATAATTGTAAGTTGCCCATGAACGCAAATTGCGCGTTTTGCACACGACAAGCACGAACACGAATGTTACACGAATCACATCCGACACACGGTTCACCAACGGGTCGTTGACTTGACACGGTCAAACGCAATCAAACACGGTTAATGTGGACCAATATGAGCAAACACGGTCAATATGGACCGACACGAGCACGAACACAAACACGGTCACTTACACGAACTCACATATGGTATACGATATATGTAGCCAGTGACCGACTACTCTGCGACGAAGGAGCTTACGCGTTTACTTTTCCGATCACTTCTAAGGTGAGTTTACGGCCCATCTTTACTCTTTTGCAAACTTTTCAAATAGGGGGAGAATACTTGTTGAATCTAGTCAAACACTATAACTGTACAAACATTATTTGTGTATGCTGGTTTATTAGACAAACACTAAGTGTTGTAATCGTAACAAGCCCTCACAAAGTCTTACCATTAATGTACAAACAACAAGGTGAGTTTGAATGAATCTGTTTGGGTGCGACGAACCCCACATGGCACAATACTGACCGGAGGTCGGGAAACGTGAAATTTCAACCTATCTTGCTATGTTATTACGAGACATAGCAGAGGCAAGGACTAACAAGTCTAGTTCGGTAGTGACGCACTGACGCTTGGAGCCTAGGGCACGGTACTAACATTTTGATAAACAGCATGACACATGTTTTCTTACTATCTATAATATATCAAAACCTGAGAACCCACCAACCATTGTGTTGACACTTTTTCTTAAACTTGTATTCTCAGGTAACTGACAGGATCATGGAACCAGGAATGCACTTAGGAAACCGAGCATTAGGATCCGCATGCATTCAATCTATGTCTTTTGAACAAAGAATTTAGATTATTGTTATGTGTTAAATAATAATGTAATGCCTGACAATATACTTTCCGCTGCATGTTATGACAATTGTATATTTTCTGCTGCATGTATTAAATACAGTATTTCCGCTGCAAACTATTATGTTACTTCTATGTCAAACATTGTATTTGCAAAGCATATAGAGTTGTTCTATATGACCATGAGCTGTGATCCTGGCCACGTCACACCTATGTGGAATAACACCACACGTGGGATTTTGGGGGTGTGACATCTGAAGATGTTATACTATGAAGATTCGGGGATGTCGTCCTGGTTTGCAAGGCAAATCCAGTTCAAGTACAAGAAAATATGGATCAATTTCAAGCCACAGCAACCGGAAAGGTATTACCAGCCAGAGATTGACGCCAACAGCCGGAGATTGACGCCAACACCCGCAGACATAAAGTGATCCTGAAGTGGCTGCCTTCGAAAGTCATGAAGAACATTCAATTACGGAAGATGCTCATGACTTTTTGGACAGTTTCAGATGGTGGTATTATGACGGGAGAACTGCTAAGGCGGTGATTGTTTTATGCAAAGACGACACATGGGATACTGTACATATTTTTGATCCCATGTAGCTGACCAATCTGTCACATAAAGATGTGAAGGCCCTGTGCATATGTCAGATTTTCTTTGAAGTTAAAGATATGTAGCAGGCTTTACAGTTCATGAGAGTTATACGGATATGCATAGTGTTTGGGATTCATGCAGGCACTGACTGGAAGGCTATTTTAGATAAATATTTCAAGAAAGATGCTGATAAATAGGAACTAGGTCCAGGGGGAGTTTGTTGATGCACGTAATGTCCCTAGTTAAGTATTTTTTATGTCTTTGATTATGTAAAGTTCATATTATTAATGAAATAGACTTTTGTGTATTGTTAGTATATGTTTAATTGAGTTTAATATGTTTATCTATGGTTGACTTTGACTATTCCTATCATACAGAACCATTCATGCGAATGATACCTAAGAATGAGTTCATTCGGGCAAATGAACGCCTAGCGAATGACTTAGGTGAACGAATGAGTCATCCGCATGACTCATTCGGTTGTTTAAGCTCATTCGGCCGAGCCATTCGCCAAATGAGTGTTTCGCACTACTCATTCTGCCTAATGAGTACAACTTATATATAGGGCTGCAAACAGAATGTTTTATAACTTTCCGAGCCTCCTCTCCCCTAAGCATTCCTCTGTCATATTTCTAGGGTTTTGAGCCGCTCCTTATCCTCCAACTTCGATTCTCACCCTGTGGTGTTCAATTTCGATCAAAACGTTGAGTCCTCATCGTCGGATTGCCATGGGGATTGGTGGTTTCGATTGGAAAACCCTTGAATAGGATTCCGCACTATTCAAGGACCTGTCGAGCAGATCTCTCAAGGAACCGAGTTGTTTCCGAGGGTTTCTTAGGTCCTACATGTAGGTCAGATTGGGTGCACAATATTCATCTCAATACAATGTTTTGCGATAGAACATTGGGATGGGACAATTCAATCATGTCGAGTTCGATTATGAGAGCTCATGGTAATAATTACTATACACAATTCATGATATTGTTTTTGAGAACAATAGTCACATTTTGAAACTCTGTGGTCAAATGAAACAACTCAATTTTTAAGAGTCTAAACCTGTGAAGGCACCTGCTTTACGCTGACCTTTTAGCATGTATTTCTCAGATAATTGAAGCAAGCATGGCACATATTTTGGGAATGATTTGCATAGAGTCTCATCACATTAACATGCGTATTTTTGGGATTTTCTCTAGCATAGCCTATTTACTTTGGCCATGTTTGTGAAATCTTACATATCGTATTTTGAAGTTTATAACATATGTTTGTTATATATCCGATGAGTTTAATTTAAGACATGATGTAAAAACTATTAATTAATGCATGTAGAAGTGGTTCAATGTAAAAAATGACTGTGAAACCATGACCGTCGCACCTCGCGTGTTCCGCCTTGGCGGGGTGTGACAAAAGGGATAATAAATGATCATATCATGCAATGCAATTCATAGTAATCACAAGAATCAAAGCTATTATAATGAAACCTTTATACAACATGACCTCAAGACGTACTAGAAAGCAAATACGAATTTTTATAATAATTTTAGTATAATAGGATTTGGCTAGAGTAGAACTATCGGGTATTGATAACTGGTGGATTGGTGACTTGGGTTCTTCCTTCATACACCCTACAAATAAACATTATCAATACGAAGATAGAAAACTCTAGTCAGAAATCATGGAAGCTTAACGTTTAAATTAAACTTAAGTAGGGCGAAACTCCGATGTCAGAAAACCGATATTAAAGTTAGCCAATCTTGAACGAGAGAATCTTCAAAAAAAATTATTATTATGTCGTGTTATCATATCTAGTCAATATATATAGATATACACACACATATATAAATTAACATACGAGGGAATATATATACGTATATATACCTATATATCTATATATATATATATATATATATATTCAAACATACAAGATATGAATAAATATCTACAAATTATTTTGAACACTTTAAATTTGGGTAATAAAGCTCAGATTTAAATTTAACAAGGTTAAATAAACTATGCAATAATAAATGTTTAAAATAGAAAAATAAATATATAATAACAATAATAAAAAAATATAATAATGATAAAATAGTCATAACCGATTATTATATCTTATTAAATTTAAACAAGTTATAAAAATAAGAATTATATGTGTGTGTTTATATATATAATTTTACATATAAAGCTTAATAATTATTAACCTTTAAAAACACAAATGCTTAAAATATAAAAATAAATACCTATAACCATTTATTTATGTAAAGCTTTACTTTTTTTTTTGAACGGCGAAAATTTTATTAAACCAAACTAGCAAGCTGCTAGCAATTACAAACACCAATAGAGAAAACAACCCCAACAAAACAAACACCAAAAAGGTAGAAATCAACACCCACAGATATGACACCTCTATGGTAAAGCTTTACTAGTATAAATGATAATAAATTAGTTTTTTTTAACTTTTATAAAACTTTGAACACAAAGTAATAGTCTAGAGAACTTTAAGGTTTATTTATGCCAATCCCAAAACATGGTTTGTGAGGGGGGGGTGGGGGGTGTTTACGGGTAAAAACTAGCAAGGGAACTTTCGGCCAAATCACCCCCATCTCCCTTCGACCCTTGCAGCCCCCAGTTCTTCAATCCTCGAAGCTTGAAACAAGAATATAAAGCAATAAGCATGCTCGGTCAACCATCAGCCACCCTTCAACCACTTAATCAATGCATTAATTCGACTATTCACGCGTCTAGCAACCCATTAATTACCCACCTAACCATAATACAAAGTTTAAACTCGGATCCAATGATTCCCTTAACGAAACTCAAATTAAACTCACATGAAGACGTGCGACATATCTCTGTAACTCCCATAAGCTTCCAATCCATCTCAGGCCACTTCAATTTATCGATTCAAACTCAGACGCACTTGCACCACGTCGTGAACCTAAGCTCGTCATTCGTATATTTTTACAAGTAATAGATATGTTCATTCTACTCGTTTTTACACGTAGAACAAAAGCCCTATGATTATAGAGGCTCGTCTTATCATTTTGTTTAATATATTTATTATTGTGTTTTATTTTTTATATCATATTGTGTTATTTTGTTATTATTTTTTATGCATTGAATAAATTATTCTTATTTATTTTTTATGTTTTATGTATTAAAAGTACATCATCGTGTTATTTCATCATTATGTTTTCAAAACTCATAATTTTAAAAAACATAAATTGTTTTAATTTTTTGAAAAATACATTTTCGTCATTGTATTTTATGTTTAGGTCATTGTGTAATATATTTATCATTTTGTTTTATCTTCGGAACATTGCATCATCGCGTCTTACGTTAGGTCATTATATAATATATTCATTATTGTATTTTATCTTCAGAACATTGTGTAATATACACATCATTGTGTCTTACATTCAGGTCATTGTGTAATAGTCATTATTTTGTTTTACGTTAAGGTCTTTGTGTAATATACGCATCGTTGTGTTTTACGTTCAGGTCTTTGTGTAATATACCCATAGTTGTGTTTTACATTCAGGTCATTGTGTAATATACTCGTAGTTGTACTTTACGTTCAGGTGGCTGCGTAATACACTGATTATTGTATTTTACGTTCAGCTAATTGTGTTTTATGTTTAGATCATTGTGTAATATACTTTTCATTGTGTTTTACGTTCAGGGTATTGTTTTATACTTTTTAACTTATTTCATGTTTTATTGTTATTGTTTTTAATATATTAAATAAATTTGTTATTTTTTTTATGTTTTCTATATTAGAAGTACACAATTGTATTATTTCAACATTTTATTTTTCAAAACTTCTTATTTTATTAACACATATTTAAGTTATTGTGTCATATGTATTCATTATTGTGTATTTTTGATAATTTGATAATATCTTATATATTTTATGTATTAAATGAATTTGTTGTTGTGTTTATCATTATGATTTATATATAAAAAGTACGTGATTATGTAGTTTCATCAATATTATTTTTAAAGCTCGTTATTTTATAAAAAAAATAGTTAGACGCAACGAGGAACAAAAAGAAACAAAGCACAAACAAGAAGACACAATAACAACAAAAAAACACAATGACGCATTACAAATATAAAAGGTGGAAGAAAACGTTTTTTTATATAATAATATTATACTCGTGTTAAAGATTAAAAAATGCTCGTTTTTTTGGTATATTTTTAAAAAAAATAATATTGTATATAAAAGTTATGACCGTTTAAAAAAATGGGGGAAACATGATAAAAAATCAACAAAAGTGTTTATGACTAAAATAACCTTCCACTAAATTTTGTAATATAACTTTGATCTCAACCATTAAATTATGTATCTAATTACCCACAATCTTTCTCACACTTGTCACCAATATAAGCCTTTGTTATATAACTCTAAACCTATTATATAAATTCCATAACCTTCATAAAATTTCAGAAAAATAATTTTTAATAAATCTGAAAATAAATGTGTTTTATTTAATTAAATTATTTTATTTAAATGAAACCCCAAATTTTGATAAATATCGAATAATCATACATAATTATTTAAATAATTATAAATATAGAAGCTCAATTGCTCAAAGCTTTCTCGAAAATCGAAACAATGACAGTTCCAATTAAGGTCTTTAGCTAGAAATTTCGAGTAAGAGTCAAGAAAAATAAGCTTAGGTCCGGGCCTGTTTAATGGGCGTTCTAGGCCCTTGCCTAGGGCCTTCAAATTCTATAGGACCTTAAAAAAATTTATTGGGCTTATATTTTCTGGAATTATATGGGTTATAGGTGGCAATGAGAATTATATTCTGTATGGTTTTCTGGGTCATTTCTCAAAGAGGGGAAACCCCAAATTCAGCCGAATGAAGAAGAAAGGGCGAACCGTGATTGGCAAAATCCCAAAATCAATCAAATTCGTCTCTTCGAGTTCTTCCATTGTTGAATTCGAAGCGTCATGAAAGCCCTCAAGACTGTCAAAAACACGATTGAAATCACAACTTACAGATTCCTATGAATCTGTGATCAATAAATCGATAAAAACATACAAGAAAAAAAACCCTAACTATTACAACTCGATCTAAGAACAATAGACACAAACCCTATAACGATAATCTCAACAAAAATACAAACTCTTCATCACCTGATGATGAGCATCTGAAGAATCATTGAAAAACTATCAATCTAGCCCAGTATACAAATGATTCATATATATGATGAATCATAACATACAAAAGAATAAACCCTAGATCGTATGAAGATGAGATTTGAAAAGAATATCTCCAACTTTCTGCTCTTCATATTAGTCTTTTTGAGACTATCATAACATCAAGCCCATCTACACTAATATCCAGCAGCTCCTAAGCCCCCTATAATGCCCAGAAGTTCCTTAAGCCCAAATCAGCAACTCTTAAGCCCAGCTCAGCAAATATATATCATAAAAGAAACACAAACAATAAAAATGCATAAGTCTCCAATTATAAAATTGAACATATATTAAAATATAGTTTTTAACACCCTCCCTCAATTTTATAATTCAAAAAACTTCAAACATTTTTAGTTTACTTATCAAAAAAATTATATTGCTAAACAGATAGACCTTTTGTAAAACCATTCATCAACTGATTATTAGGACCAGTTGATATTGTTCTAATCTTCTTTCTCAAGAAAAACAAACCTATTTCATAAAACATAGCAATAGCTAAAACTGCACTACGATCACAAAATATATGATAGGTAAACATACATGTACATGTTATTTGCTTCCATAAAAAACTGATGAACAACATTACCTACTCAGATCAGATGACGAACACCAAAAAGTTGACTGTAGTAAAAAAAACTCAGCCCATCATAACTCCAAACGTAGTATTATTAGAGAGGAATATACTTAGAATTTAATGTTTGTTGTTGAATTGAATATTAATATATTTCAACATCCCCTCAATTCAATATGCAAACATAATAAAAAAACAAAAAAAAATTGTTTAAAAAACTTTATTATTTTTAAATGTCATTAAACATAAAACAAATTTTCTTCTCATCAATACTTCAAACATTTGAGCTCATTTTTTTAAAAAAAATGTCGAAATAATTCTTTAATAAGTAATCAGATTCACAACTAAATCTGATCAAGATCAAAAAATACATAACAAACTAGAAAAAAATGAATACAACAAAGACCTCAAAAAACATGATTTTACTGTGAAGATAATCAAACATTAAAAAAACCAAAACAAAACACGAAAGCTCTAAAGGGTACATAGAAGTTGCATCAATAGTATGCAAAGTGATCAAGACCAAAATTAAATTGTGTGTGTGAAAAATATACAAACTCATATTAACAAAAACAAATTTAGTACGAACATAGAGACACACAAATTTGATGAACTTAGATCTATACTTAGACTCACCAAATGAAACATAACTATAGACTCAATCAATATTTATACTTGAGTACAACTCTCATACAAAGACGATGAACAAGAACATAGACTAATAATAATCTCTAAATAGAATGACACAAACAATGTTGGACAAAGCAAATCAACACAAAGTAAAGAAACATAATTGAGACCAAAAAATAAAAAAGTATTATTATTTTTTTTAACGAAATAGATTTAACAAATTAAAAAACAAATAATCAAATACAACTCAAATTTCAACACAAATTTCAGGTAAAGAAGACATGAACAACAATGTTTGAGAGAGAAAAAAACTTTACTCAACATACAAAGACAAGACAACAATGCAGCTTTATGTTAGTAAATACAGAGATAACATAAGCTGACATGCTTAATAACAACTTTCTACCAACATAGTTGTCAAAATATACTTTTCTTAAACAATGACTTTCAGATTCATTCATGACAAGAGTAAAGTAAAAAATCATAAGACATTTCATCATTTGTGGTAATTCCCACAGAAGATAACAATCATACAATAAATTTTAACTAACACAAATTCATATAACTATATCATATATACATCTGATCCACAAGAAATCACAAGATTCCAAAAAACACTATCAAAAACACATCTGATAGAACAAAAATCACACAACTTCCAATGTTAGGACATGTTAGAACAGATTTTCTGTAACACTACAGAAAAAAATCAAAAAACAATTTTTGATTAAGACAAATAGAATCAAATGATTCCATACGACTATCAGAAACATTTCTGATAAAAAACAATAAAAAGCCACAAGACTTTTTAAGAATACAGAACAGTGTCAAAACAATTTGTAAAGAACATAAAGACTAATTTGATTTATTCAAAAACTTTTACAACTTTACAAGTTTACATCATGTCAAAACTTATAAAGAACCTAAAGACTAATTTGATATAATCAAGAACTTTTACAACTTTACAAAACAATGAATCACAAGATTCAAAAACATACCAGAAAAGTCACAAGACTCTCTAAAACTTCAGATACAAAGTCTAAAAAAATATTTAAATCACATGATTCAAACATACAATTGATAAAACAAGAATCATTTACAATGCTTTATCAGAAACAACATTACAGCCAACACAACTTCTGATCAAATAAAAATCACACGATTTATAATCAGAAAAGAGCATTCTCACACAAGAGTGAAAAAAATACAAGGCTGCTAAACATATTCAAAAATAAACTTGACAATACTACTGATTAAAATTAATGACCCTCATGGTCCGACTAGCCAGGCAAAATGATTATAGTTAACAAGACAAATGGGTCTAACAAACCACCATGATATGAATTTAAGGAACACAAAACCATCAAAACATGAACATAGCCGAAAAACATTCTTATCGAAACAAAATTGAGTAACATAATCAAAGACAAATACTTAAGAACTTTAATAACCTTGAGACATCGACTACTAGCAAATTTGATCAAGAATAAAGAAGACTAATTTCAAATTTCAACCCGAAGAGAGCAATTTTAATGCAGATCAGCCTAACAAGACAACTTAGAGAAAAAAAATAATGGTGCATATCATCTATAATAACTTGCATCTCATAATATTTAATTCCAACAATTACAATAAAGACATTAGTAATCACATATATTATATACTCTAATGCTTTAATTAATGTGTTTCTTGAAACTAAACATGATACAATAAAACTATAGTAGACATGTGACATTAAAATCAATAAAGTTGAAAATACATAAAAAAAAATAAGAAACAAACAATTAAACCAACAAGACTCATACAACACAATTAATGTACAAACAAACAAGTGGTCTACCACGAGCAATAATAAGGGTCATGTAGCTCAATCTTGATATGCCTAAACAGAATGATTTATCAAATAAAAACAATACAAAAACTTATGAAAGTCTCATATCACTTTAACGTCAAGCAAATTCTATACACCTTATACAAGATGTACAAAAATACAAAAAATCTCGTAACCTTCACTTATGGTTATATGATGTCAACCATAACAATTGATGTTCTTATAAACACCCAGTGGAATACAATAGAAATCCATAGACAAGATTCAGACCCCAAGATCAACCAATACGCTTGACGTGAAAAGTAGAGAAAGAGATTAACATTTACACAAGTAAACTTGTATAAAATATTTGTTAAACCACGTACTAAGCAAAAATAACAGACCAAGAGCAATTTTCACAACATTCAAACATTTCATTGTATCAAAAAAAAAAAACTAATCAAGTTTATGCTGAATCAAAAAAAAAATTATCCTTGAACAACAAGGAATACTTATCAGGTTCTGAAAATTAATTAATTTTTTTTAACAAGGAAGCAGAGAGGCACAACAAGTGACTAACATGCTTCTTGATCAACTGGGCAAACAATTACACTTAATATACCTTGGAATAGAATCTGGGTATTAAGAATTCATTGAGTTTTGACTTGCTACTGATTTCTTGAAAGATTTAATTTAAATCCAAGTATGATCCAGTCAATGTGCAAACTTGAACTATTATTATGGCTGAATTAAAACTAAAATCAAAGTAGAAACCACAACATGTAGCCCTAACATTAAATTGAACAATCATGTTGTCACAAGTGATTTTTGCAAATGAAAGCTATAAGACAACCATTAGTTTCACTAAAATCACCAATACCTAGGAATCTGGAATATATCCAAGCATACAAAGCTTTAAGAAATGAAGACAACCAAAACTCTATGCAAGAATTTGAAAAAAATGATTTTAGATCTAAAAACATATGTTTATCAAAAACAACTAAAGAAATAGAGCCCAAACTTGACATTCATATAAAATGGCTTATACCAAGAACATAAAGTTGCAGACATGAACCTTACGATCTTATAAAGCAGAATAGAATATTGATTTTTGAAGAATTAATTAACAAACAACTACACACATAAAGAAGCAGCAGCCAAGTTCCAAGATTCAACCTTTAAAGTAATAACTAAGGTGCTGTTTGTTTTTGAAGAGGTATAACGTCTGTAGTCTGCGGACCACATCTGCAGCAGAAGAGCTGGACTAAACGTTGCAGTCTGTAGCAAGAATACTGTTTGTTTTTTAACATCTGCAAACAGTTAAAAAAATCTGAAATTTAAAATCAAACCAAAAATCCAACAATAACATCAAACCACAAAATCAAACCAGGAAGCATTAAACCAAAGAGGTCTGCAGGGTGCAGACTGCAGGGTGCAGACTGCAGGGTGCAGACTGCAGGGTGCAGACAAAAGAGGTTTAGAAGCTCTTTTTCATAAAAACAAACACCACCTAAAACTCTGCAATAATAAAGAAAAATCAAGAAGACTCACCAAACAACTTGTGATCAAGGGCTTTTAGAAGGACTTACAGTAATATGTAGAACCAGACACGAGCTTACTTATCTTGTCAAGAAGCACATCAAATCTTCACTGCTTCTAAACTTTTAAGTTTTCTCTACCAATCAAACGAATATAGCAGAATCTATGCCCAATGTGTTTACTATCCAACACCAAACATAAACCCTCAACAAATTTTGACAGAACCTCAAGAACATATACAGAGCCAACCAAGGCTCTGATAAATCGTTCAAAAATTCTAGGTAGAAAGTGAGCAATCCAACTTGATATCAACAAAGAATTTGTTGTGGCGAACATAGAAAGAATAGGTTCTTTCTTCAGGTTGTGTGTCACGCTATCTTCCATCCAAGCAACGCTACATAGATCTCCCAAGCAAGTAATATACTCGGGCGGTGGAGAAGGTTCCGTTCCGAGAAAATATGTTCATAACTATTGTCACAAATATGCAGTTACTTGAGGCGATCTGCCTACGTCTGTAGATCTGAAGAAGACCGCTTAAAACACACAAGAAACTCAACGGTCAGACTTCGATCTAAGGGAGAACTAAACCGTCTCAACATCAGCAACCGGAAAACTTGTAACACCAAAGGAGGTTAATCAGCGGAAAACTCATCAGACCCAAGATCGAAATCAACAAGAACAATCGATCAATTCCAAATGGCTCTGATACCATGTCAAAAACACGATTGAAATCACAACTTACAGATTCCAATGAATCTGTGATCAATAAATCGATAAAAACATACAAGAAAAAAAACCCTAACTATTACAACTCCATCTAAGAACAATAGACACAAACCCTATAACGATAATCTCAACAAAAACACAAACTCTTCATCACCTGATGATGAGCATCTAAAGAATCATTGAAAAACTATCAATCTAGCCCAGTATACAAATGATTCATATATATGATGAATCATAACATACAAAAGAATAAACCCTAGATCGTATGAAGATGAGATTTGAAAAGAATATCTCCAACTTTCTGCTCTTCATATTAGTCTTTTTGAGACTATCATAACATCAAGCCCATCTACACTAATATCCAGCAGCTCCTAAGCCCGCTATAATGCCCAGAAGTTCCTTAAGCCCAAATCAGCAACTCTTAAGCCCAGCTCAGCAAATATATATCATAAAAGAAACACAAACAATAAAAATGCATAAGTCTCCAATTATAAAATTGAACATATATTAAAATATAGTTTTTAACAAAGACAATAACCCATCAGGTGGTCTCTCACTCTCATCCACCATCATGTGAATTCGTTGTGCATCCTTTGATTGTTGGAGTGTTGGGCCATCGAGTTCTTCTCATGGGCTATGGTGCTGTGCGCAGGCCGGCAGGGGGCTGTGCGGTGCGGTACTGTGGTGTGCGCAGGGGCATCAAATATTCAATCATTTTCTGCTATGCGCATGAACTACGGTGTGCTGATGTGCTTCAGTGTTTGCTTCTCATTTTCTCAATTTCTCAAGTTCTCATTCAAATATTCAATAATTTAATTTGATTCTGAATTTCGAAGTGCTAACTGCTAAAGCCTAAAAGAGTTAAGGTATTTCGTATCCATCCCTAATTTTCTCAAGTTCTCATTCAATTATTTGCTAACTGCTAATTGTTATTTAACTATTTGCTAAAGATTCTTAATTATATTCCTAATTGTTATTTGCTATTTGCTATAACATCAGAAAACCCAATTGTTTTATTTGCTAAAATTGTCAATTGCTATTTAGGTTTTATTCTTTTACTTGATTGACTAATTGACTCCGCCCGTCCATAGTCTTCTTGTTTATTGTTGTCGGTCCCAAGTCCTGGTAAAGGAGGAGGGTTTTAAACATAACTATTATGTGTGAGAAGGCCCCGGATTTAAGTGTCACATAAGGCCATGAAAAACCTTGAGAAGGGCTGGCTAAGGTCGTGAAGAAAGCTTATTGTTTATGGTGTGTTTCGACCTTTTCTCTTTAAAAACCCTTGACAGAAAGTAACCCACGTTTCCTTTTTTTTATTATAGTGAGGAAAGCTTATTGTTTATGGTGTGTGAGAAGGGCTGGCTAAGGTCGTGAAGAAAGCTTATTATAGTAACCCACGTTTCCTTTTTTTAGATTTTAAACATTAAAATCCAAGCTCTTTTATTACAAACTTTAGCTGGATTAATCATTTTATGGTGTTGCACTAAATAACGCTTCATTTTTATAGGGAAAACCAAGTTCTAACATCTCAATTAGAATTAAAAAAAAAATTACATTGAATGTTTTTTATTCATTTTATTCTGTTATATATTTGGCCTAAACTGAAAATGTATAGTTTCAATCAGTGTTGTAAAAATCGGTCCAGACAGCCGCTTAGGCGCCGCTCTTCAACTGTCTCGATTTGGTCCTAGGCGGCCTAGTCATTTTTTTTTTTTTGACTTTTTTGGTAAAAATGATCAGATCCATGATTATTGAGATATTTTCAAACAAAATCTTTAATATATCTCTAGAACATTGAATCCAACACTTGAAACATCGAAATCCAGCCACTAAACATCGAAATCCAACTCTAAACTTTGAACTTAGTGTTTAAGTTTGACTTTAAATTAGTATGTTTAAATTTAGGTTTTAAATTATTTGAACTATTATATTAAACTAGGTTTATTCAACCCGCGCGTTGCGGCGGGTTATTACAGTACACTCTCGAAAATATGTATTATATATCATGGGTAAGGATCAAATAAAAAGTCTATTTTGTCTAAGAAGGCTAAAAGGGATTTTAAAAATCTCTAAAACCATCCCAAACGAACTCCGATTGAACTCATTTCGATGTCATTGGAACCGTCTCATCGAACCCTACAATATTTGCTTTTTGATTTTGTCTTTAACAATTAGTTTTAGAGTTTGGATTTTAGGGCATGTGTTTTAGCTTTTAGGTTTTATCTTTAGGTTTAGGGTTTGTTTTTATAATTTTGGTTTCATTATTAGGGTTTATTGTTTATAATTTAAGGTTTAGGTTTTAGGGAATTACAAGCCGGTTCCAATGATGCAAAAATGAATTCAATCGGAGTTTGTTTGGGTCGGTTTTTGAGTTTTTAAACATCCTTCTTAGCCTTCTTAGGCAAACAAGACTTTTTAGGGGAACCTTCCCCTATATATCATTTGCCGAAGCATATGATGCATAACAAAATCAAATCTCCCATCACGAACTCTATACAAATTATCATAAAAACATAAAATCATACAAAATCCTTACAAATGTGTTACAAAAATTATAGAAAAATTAATCACAAAATCAATCTCACCCATAGTTACCTAAATCGCGGTACGATTCGGTACGGGTACGCGGACCGGGTACGTCATTCGCTAGATCTAGTGTATTCGGTTCGAAGGGGGTAGGTTCATTTCGGTACGATCCGGTACAATGTACCATGTAAAACTAGTACGTGTACCATTTATATTAATATGATGTGGTGATGTACCATAAAAACATAACATAAAATATAAAATAACATGTTCAAAATTAGATAAAATATAAAAGTACATTACCAAATAAAATTCTAGAACATTATCAAACTTAGAAACATAATCTTAAGACTTAAAACATAAAACATAAAACATCTACATCACTTGGCTTCCACTTGCTCTTGTTCCACTTGTTGCAGCAACAGTTGGTGTTGAACACTTTGTTGAACTTTCTTGTCTAACTCAACATAGTCTTGAGTATTACTAATGTAAGTTTTAGTCTCTCCTTGAGTATTCCTTGATTTATAGACCCAATTGAAAGAACTAGGAATGCTAACCGTCTGACATGGCCGGCCAGTGGATTCGTTTGAACGCCGGAAAGTGAAACAACGGGAGTCATAGAGTCCCCGTACCATCTCAGCCTTAATTGTGCACCCTACCTATAAGTCGCCGAACCAAATCGCCGATTGACCGCCGTACCATGACCTTCCAAAACGACGTACTGGAACGTGCCAAGTCGTAATCGACTTCCGATTGGGTACACAACGATCCAATTCGGAAAACGTGGGTGTATGAGCGAATTTGGTAACTATGATCTCACCAATCGTTTAAATTAAAAGAAAAATCTAAATCTCTAAGCAAATATCTCAAATTTAATAAAACCCAAATATCTAAGCAATATCAAATTTAATACACTTATATCTCTTACTACTTTTCAAAGACAAAAAACTTATGATGGTTCAAGGCTAAATTTTCAAAAGATCATTACATAGATTAGACACATAAATAATCTATTATACTTAATAAATAAAAATCTTGAAGGACACATGTCATTAATCTAAGCATTCTTATATCAATTTTCCCGCTTATCTCTCATATTAAATATTTACTATTTTTTATAAAATGATAATATTAAATACCTAATCATTAAATAGTTAATATACTAAAACATATCTTCTTATTAATAAACACATTTAAAAAACAAATTGTTTTAAAATGCGAATATTTTTTAAAACGAGCATCTTTAAAAATACAAAATATTTTAAGGATGGGTTTTCTTAAATTAAAGCTTTATAAAAAAACTTTTATAAAATCATTTAAAGAACAAAAAATAATCAAATTTTGAATTATTTAATATTTTTTATTCATCCCGTGTTATACACGGGATATTAACCTAGTATAATATACATATATATATAGATGATTTTGAATATATATATAATAAATAGGGTCCACTAACTATATAATAATAATATATACATTATTTCATTTCATGTAATTCAATTATATATAAAAATTCGGGTTGTTCGGATTGTTCGGATGTAAAATCAAACTTATTCGGATTGTTATGATAGATTCGATCGGATAAAAATATATGTTTTCAGGTCGAGTCGGGTTTCGGATAGGGTCCTAGAATTTTCAAATCCGAAAACCCGATCCGACTAAATCGAACAAACTGTTATCTGAATCGATGAACACTCCTAACACACCTATGCATTACTATTAATTAATTAATATAATATATATATATATATATACACTTAAATTTACTATTTAATATAATATACATATATTTACTATTTCTTTTCATGCATTTTAATATATATAATAATATAATAATTATTGATTTTGATGTGTGTATATATAATATATATTTGTAAAATTATATATAAAAATTTCAATCCGCCCATTGATTAATCCATAAACGGTATCTCGCTGTCTGACTAGCGTCTAACAACTTGTACAGTTTCAAGTAGAACTCACCATGCCCCATGTCCCATGTTCCTATGTCAAGCCAGTAGCAACACTTGACTTGACAACGTGTTGCCGCACACACGTTTCACCTTGGCATAGTTTGAACCCACCACACAATCATGTATAGACCACACACACCAACTAAAAATGCATCTCCTAATATCATACATGATGTAAATGTCACACCCCCAATTTTCAACTAACGGAATCATACCGTTTGGGAACGTGACAAACCAGGATCTCAGATCATTAGACATAACGAAGACCTCTATACGAATTTCAAAACATACTTTGGTCTAAAACTGTAATATCAAAGTTTTCAAAGTTTGCGGAAGCGTTTTTAAAACAAAACAAACATAACAGTTTGAAAACAGTAAATTACAATGCAAAGTTTTCAAATGTTCAAATTCAAATAACAATAATGTAAAGACATGCATGCGACTCGATCTCCTAGTCCATGCTTGCTTTCGTGTGCACCTTAGCGTCCTGAGAAAACATGTAAATCAAGTCAACACAAAGGTTGGTGCATCACAGGTTTAAGCATTCACAAATGTTTAAAACAACCGTTTGAATATCAAGTTTGCAGATAACATAATCACACATGCATAGTCATGATAGCTAGTCATATATACTATTTACATAAGTGGTCGACACCGAAGCTGACGATTGCCATACTATAGCATGTTTTTGCCTTGCCACTATTGTCTAGCACAAACAATAGTAATGAGTGTTTGGTCAGTCAAACACTTGCGTAGATCCCATCTACCAAGTGAGGTTTGTCAAACCTAATAGATATATTTCCAACTACCACGCTTTGCGCTACGGCAAACTAAACGGTTCGAAGTGTAAGGACTTTTAAATGCTATGTTGTCACATAATGTAAACAGCTAACTCATGCAAGTGATATGTATCTAAAAATGTTTGTTGCACATGTTTTCTCCCCCAAAACAGTTAAAATAAGAAAGGGACCGTGTACGCACCTTTGCTAGCAAACAGAATGATCACGTGTTTGAAATATCGCGTAGATAATCTTCTACGAATAATCTGTGTTATAATAACGTTGTGTTATTCGGATTGTCCAAATCTTGTTTGTGGTTACATACGTGTCAACACATGTATTTTAGGTTGTTTGAAACATACATACAAAAATATGTACGAATTCAAGTTGATTCGATTAAATCGTATAAACATATACAACTTTATTTTATGACACGAAATTATACGAAATTTGACTTCTTGTTCAAAATATAAATTTTATCGTTTTATCTTGTCCGGAATTCAATTCTGGTTTCAACGCAACTGAAACGGGTTAAAACGGAGTTAGAACGAGAAGGATATGAACAAAACACCAAAAATAGTGTTTTTGTGCAAAACCGGAGACCCCCATGTTAGAACCCGTGACCTCCCAGTCCCAGCACACACTCATTACCAGTCCAGCTCGCTAGGGATTTGCAAATGAGTCTGGTTTTTAATTGTTTTAACCACAACCCCCAACTGGTTCCCCTTGGTTATCCTTAACCAAACCTTTGGGCTCCAAATCGAACCTCGATTCGACCAAGATCAAGTTCCCCACCATGGGGCTTTTGTTCCAGAGATCCAAACGAATCTAAGGATGGTTTTAATTTGATTTTCGAGTTTGATCGTATCAAAAACCCCAAATAAGTTCATTCGAAAAGCCCTAAAAATCAAATTCATACAATTCGATGTTGTTTTATGAAATTGGCAGAGGGTTTTCATTACACATGAGATTTCTAACCTATCTGCAGTATTTAATTTGAGTAACAAGTTCAATTGGTTCAAAACCCCCAATTCGTTTTTGCTTATGAACCCTAGATTTCAAAATCGTTTAATTCGTTGTTGTTTCATCAAATCAACATGGGGTTTTCATTAAATGAGTAATTTCGAAACCCCCTTTATAATTTAATTTAATTTCCGAATCCCTTTTGATCAAAACCCCCAAAACCTTTCGTATCAAGAACCCTAATATTCGAGATCTTACAATTCGATATTAGAACTACGAATTAACATGGGGCTTGTCTTAGTCGGCCATTTTAGTGTGTGTGGATCGATTTTTTTACCTGGTTTGATGTAGATTTGGTGTAGTTCAACTATTAGGTTTGACTTCGGCCGCCCCTTGATCGAGTTCGTCGTTTCGTGGCTTATAGAATCAAATTGATCGCTGAGAAATCTCCTAAGAATGCCGACTAGAGTGTTTGAGTGTTCAATTGGGTGAAATTTGGTCGAATTATGGTCTAGTTATACGGATTTGATAGTGTGGGGTTACGGTTTCAACTTTTTATTACAATTTGAGTTTAATTCGACTATTAAAACTGAAATTAACGTTCCATTGATGATTAACAATGTTAATGTGATAGTTAATGGTACTTTAATTCGATTGTAATCATGGGGAGCCTCAAATTTCGGTTTCAATTGAGTTAAATCCGAACTTTGACTTCTTAATGTCAAAATTAAACTTTTTCTTGTGTTTCCAATTTATTCCTTGTAATTCAAGTGTTTATACACTTGTTTTGTTTAATTATAATCCTTTTAGTTTGATATTTTATGATTTCGTACAATTTTCGTTAAATTTCGGTTAACGACGTTAACCCGGAAATGTCGGATTGTCACAGTAAAGTTAGTCACACCTAGCTCTGTTCAAAAAGCTCACAGCTCACTCGAAAAAAACTCTACTAGAAAAAGCTCGGCTCAAAAAGGCTTGTTTAAAACGAGCCAAGATAGAGCCAAGGTTGGCGACTTAGGCTCGGCTCGATTATATATATATATATATATATATATATATATATATATATATATATGGAAGGTATCATATAATAATCCACTCTAATTGAGAAAACTCTATAACTCAAATCCAATGGTTCAAATTTCCAAGATTTAATCTAATGGTGACATGTGTCACTAATTAACTTTTAATACAAAAGGGCATTATGGTATATTTTGTGTTAATTACAAAAATCAAATTTAATACAAGAGTGACAAGTGTCACACTCTTAAAAAACCATCTATTTTACTATTTTTTAAATTAAAGTTCCCTCCTTCATTTTTACACTTATAACTTTTTTATACTATGTTATTTTTTTATAAAAATTACACCATTAAACTCGTCATATTTTTCTCGTTAATTTCATTATAGTCATGTCAAATTTTTTTCGAGCGTTCGTAATTACACTAACGTAAAAAACATAAGTACAATAATGGTGTAATTACGAACGTCCGAAAAAAATTTGGCATGACTATAGTGAAATTAACGAGAAAAATATGACGAGTTTAATGGTGTAATTTTTATAAAAAAAATAACATAGTATAAAAAAGTTAAAAGTGTATAAAAATCAAGGGGGAAACTTTAATTTAAAAATAAGAAAATAGATGGTTTTTTAAGAGTGTGACACTTGTCACTCTTGTATTAAATCTGATTTTTCTAATTAAGACAAAAGACTATAATGCCCTTTTGTATTAAAAATTAATTAGTTACACATGTCACCATTAGATTAAATCTAGAAAATTTGAACCATTGGATTTGAGTTAAAGAGTTTTCTCAATTAAATGAGTTATTATATGATCCCTTCCCTCTATATTATATATATATAGTGTTGGTTTGGCTAATAAGGACACACTCTAAAAAGTGTAAAAAGGATTTTAAAACTCTCATAACCGGCTTTTACGAACTCCGATTTGACCCTTTCTGGTGGCGTTAGAACCGTCTCGTCAAACTCTACGCTCTTAGCTTTTATGTTTTAGCTTTTAGGATTTATGTTTTTTTATCTTTTGGGTTTAGCTTTTAGGGTATAGTTTTAGGATTTAGGCTTTTGGGGGTTGGGGGTTTACGTTTTTGGAGGGTGGGTGTCGGTGGGTGGGGGTGACGTTTTTGGGGGTGGGGCTGGGAGTTTAGGTTTTTGGGGGGTGGGTGTAGGGTTTAGAGGGGGTGGTGGTGGGTGGGGCATTTTGATTAGATTGAGTTCAATAAGACGGTTCTAACGCAACTTGGACAAGTTAAATTGGAATTCGTATGAGCCGGTTATGAACGATTTAAGTATCCTTTTTAGGCTTTTTAAGATTTTTTAGCCTTTTTAGAATATCGCTCGCCTATATATACACACACACACACGTATATATTATATTATATTAAACACACAAACATATATATATATATATATATATATATGGAGAGGTTCAAATGTTAACCCTCCCTTATATCATTAACCCGTGTTAACCCGACATTTTTCGCCCGAATCTTTGTTTTTTTTCATGGTTTTTATTGTACATAAATAGGTGAGTTTCTTTTTTATGTTTTTGCTAATTCATCACTGTTTAGAAATTATTTACAAATGTAAGTTGATGTAATTTTTCTTACATTTAGTAAATGTTAGTAAATTACATCTACTTACATTTGTAAATAATTTCTAAACGGTGATGAATTAGCAAAAACACAAAAAAGAAACCCCCATATTTATGTATAACAAAAACCATGAAAAAAAACAAAGATTCGGGCAAAAAATGTCGGGTTAACACGGGTTAACGATATAAGGGAGGGTTAACATTTGAACCATCCCCTATATATATATTATACATATATTTATAAAAATATATTATGTATAATATATATGTATGTATATAATATATATTTAATATAGTAAACAAATATATATATATATATATATATATATATATATATTATATGTGTGTGTGTATTATGCATGGTTGTAAAAGTCACTAGTCGGACGGCGAGATACCGTTTAGGGATTAATTCGCGCTAGGCGGATTGAAATTTTATATGTAATTTTACAATTATATATTATATACACACATCAATATCAATAATTTAAAATAATACTTCAAATAATTAAAAAATAAACTTAAACATAGTAAGTCAAGCACTTCAAAGTTCAAACTTAAACACCGATTTCAAAGTTTATAGATGGATTTCGATTTTAAATGGCTGGATTCGATGTTTCAGAGACATATTAAGAATTCTGGGTTGAGAAATGTCCAAATAATCATAGAATTGGTCCATTTTAACAGAAAAAATAAAAAAAATAAAAATATGACTAGGCCAAAATCGAGACAGTAGAGGAGAGCCTGACGCCTAGACCCTAAACCCTAGACCGATTATTACAATAGTGATATTATGTGTAAGTGCCGGGTCACACTAGCCATGCCATATGCGAAAGAGTGTGAGTTGCGGGTGCACGTACAGGAGCTTACGGTTACCACTTGTGTCTCATTCCAAGGAGAAAGCGTATCTAATAAAAAAAAGTAGCGAGGGAGTTAATTACATGTCTTAAAGGAAATTGAATGGTTTTAAGGTTTAAATCCCTTACCTTTAAGTGTAGATTCCTGGCTTCCTGCCTTGTTACCATTTAGACACAAAGAGGAAATGATATAAAATGAAAGCTCCCCCTTAGATCATTCACACTAAGGTGTTGTTTGTTTTTTCATAAAAGAGCTTCTAAACCTCTTTTGTCTGCACTCTGCAGACCACGGGCAGATGAAGGGTGTTTGTTTTTTCGCAGACATTTCATTAAAAAATGTCTGCGAAACCTCTTTTTCTTGAAGACATGGAACACCCACTTCTAACATCTTCAAACCTCTTCTAGGTTAAAATCAATTCTCTTTTTATTTCTTCCCTTTTTATTTCCCGTCGCCCCTTTTTATTCCCGTCGTCCCATCTGCCCTTCTTCCAAATCAAGATTCTCCAAAGCTTGCTACCACCGCCATCTCACCGGAGCACAACCGGCGACCCTCCTGCGCACCACCGGCGCACCACCTGCGGCCCACCTGCGCACCACCGGCGGCCCACCTGCGCACCACCGGCGCCCCACCTGCTGCCCACCTGCGCACCACCTGCGGCCCACCTGCGCCCCACCTGCGCACCACCGGCGCCCCACCTGCTGCCCACCTGCGCACCACCGGTATTATTCTTCTTTTTTTGAACAAGTTTGATCTTTTAAGAACTAGATTGCTTCTTCAAACTGTTTTTTTTTGTTGAAATCAAAATCAGTTTTTGATATGGTTGTTGTATATATGGATTTGTTTTTTTTTTTTTTGTTTTAATAGTTCTTGACTAGTTTGATCTGTTAACAACCACCACTGCTGTATGGTTAACTACAAATCATGCTTCTTGTCAGCTATCATGTATTCTTTTACCCATTTGACCAGTTAAAAGTAAACAAATCAACCAATCTATTCGTAAATGGTAAAAAATGTTGCATCTAATTACAATGAAAAAGCATGCATAACCAAGATTTCAGAAGATTGTGAGGGTGTTAACTAGGGCCTGATTTCCAACAAAATGTGTATGTGGAATATGTGTTTCTAGGTTTTAACAGTTCTTTGACTATTATTTGGAATATGGCATGTTTTTAAAACCTTTACTTTGATTGTTATGTGTTAACTTAAGATTATGGCATTTAAGTTTAATACCTTGATTGTTGATTAGGCTAGAAATGGGTGAGAAACATCAATGGTCGAATGAGGAGATAAAATGCTTATTAGAGACTTGTATTGAAGAGATTAACAACGTGGGTAAAAGAGGATTGAGTTTGCACAAAGACTCATGGAACAAACTAGGAAGAGTACTTAAGGAAAAGTTTGGCATGGATTTTTCTCAAAAACAATTGAAAAATGCCTTTGATAATCTGAAAGCCAAATACATAGGATGGATGTATTTGAAAAACAAAACCGGAAACATTTACAACTCTCAAACAAATACCTTTAGCTTAACAAATGAGGAATGGGAACAGTTTAAGAAGGTATGTTTCTATAAAATTTTTTTAATATATTTATATAAAAATATACTTATACCATTTTTATTACTTTGGGTTTAGGGACATCCCAAGGCTGCATCATTGAGAACATCTACATTGCCTTTTCCAGACCTTTGTGCAGCTTTGTTTGATGGTAATGCCGCCACTGGGAATCGCAAATGGTCCTCAACCCAAACAACATCGATAGTTGGATCATCTTCTATTCATCGTGTCCAACAATTTCTGCTTATGGACACAGAAGATGATGCAGGCACTTCCCAACATAATACTCCCGAACAAACTACTGATCCATCTTTTGAACCTACTCGTGAGCCGTCCCCCGACCCTACCCATGAGCCGTCTCCCGAGCCTAATCCAAACAAAAGGCCGAGAACATCAAAATCAACATCTATCAGTGCTGATGATTTAGCCAATGATATGAAAAAAGCTCTACAATATTTGATCAAAGGAAATGACGGTCCAACAGTTCTTGAATGTTCGGATAAATTAAAGTTGGTAGGGTTAGACCCGGTAGATCCTCTATTCTTAGCGGCTTATCATATTTTTGGAGTGTCTACGGGCATGAGAGAAGCATGGATGGCATTGCCAGATCTGCCAGAAGTATTGAAAGGATGGCTCGCGATGACGGCGCGAAGTTTAGGACTAATAAAGTAGTGTAGAACATGGTTTTTTGATGAACTTCTATGATTTTGGTTGAAAACTTTGTGCATCTCCTTAAACTGCTTGTTATCTTGAATGGTTGAAAACTTTGTATGGTTTTTTTATGAAGTTGTATGCTTGTTATCTTGAATGGTTGAAAAATTTTGTTGTGTTATTGATTTTTTTATTAATACAGGATCATAATGGACTATGATAAGAAATTACTTCTAGTAATTCTTATGTACTTGTATATTCGCTTTTTTTGGAAGAGAGGTTTGAAACGAATGCGAGACAATGATTCGAGCATGACGGGACATAAATACACTTTAGAATTATTGCAAGGAAACCCCAAACAATGCCAGGAACTGCTACGCATGTCTCGTGAATCTTTTGTCCGACTCTGTTCACATTTTAGAGTAAATTATTCATTACAAGATAGTAAACATGTATCGGTTGAGGAAAAGATGGCTATGTTTTTAATGATAATCGGTCATAATCAACGGTACGTGGTTATAAAGCGTAGATTTCAACACTCAAAGCAAACAATTCATAAATTTTTTTATGAAGTATTGGATAAAATGATGCTTTTTGCTAAAGATATGATCGTACCAACTTCATTCAATCCAAATCCAAACATTCCGGGTCATAACAGAAGGCTAAGACGGGTTTTTAAAGGAGCGGTTGGTGCACTAGATGGAACTTTGATATACGCAATTGTCCCTGCTCAGTATCAAGATTTGTATAGAGGAAGGGGAAAAGGGGAGTGTTATCAAAACGTATTAGCAATTTGTGATTTCAACATGATTTTTACGTTTATTGTGGCCGGTTGGGAAGGGGTAGCACATGATGCTAGAATATTATCAGAGGCATTATCAGATCCACATGCTCCATTCCCTTTTCCACCACCAGGTATGTAGTTATAGGTTGTTATTATTTCTATCTTTGTTCAATATTCTAATTGATTGTCACTATTTTTACAGATAAATATTATCTTTGTGATGCCGCGTATGCACACATACGAGGATTTATGGCTCCATATCGTAATGTGAGGTATTGGCTTGGAGATTTTCGTCGAAGACGTGCATTGAACAATAAAGAAAAATTTAACCATGCACATGCAAAGCTTCGAAACGTCATTGAGCGTGCTTTTGGTGTTTTGAAAGCACGATTCCTATATTGAAGAGGATGGCACCATTTCCATTGGTTACACAAAGGAACATTACCATTTCATGTTTTGCGCTACATAATTTCATAAGAAAAGAGGGTTTGAGTGATGAATTGTTTACACAATACGATCAACCAAACGTGTCTTTAGGAAATAGACATGCAAGACATGTAAACGTTGATGATGATGATGAGGTTGAAGCACATGGTACTGCATCAGATCGAGAATATATGAATGGGTTACGAGATGAAATTGCTGAGCAGATGATGCAATTATGGAATGATTGATTTAATTAATGTTATTGTGGTTTTATGAACAAAATTTGGCTGTTGTAATAATATTATTTAAATATCAATGTTGAAAAACTATTTTAGTTTATAAAAAAATCAGCATATTTAAATTTCAGGTTACTTTAACAGTTTGCAGATATTAAAAAACAAACAGTCTTCTTGCTGCAGACTGCAGACCTTTAGTCCACCTCTTCTGCTGCAGATGTGGTCCGCAGACTGCAGACGTTTTACCTCTTAAAAAACAAACAGCACCTAAAGCAGTGGCGTACCCACTTGAAGCCGTGGGGGGCGGCCGCCCACTTTGAAATTTTTTTTAGTAGTATATATATGTTAAAATCCATATCGCCCTCCATAAAATTTTGCAATAGCCCCCATTAAACTTTTGATTTCTAAGTGTTAATTAATAAAACTAAGTTGAAAAATGTCCAACTAATAATTTAAACCCAATGTAAAATCAAGTTTAGTATTAGTTATAATAAGTCAAACCACCTCTAAACCGGTTAAAACCGATTAAACCAAATTCAATCGAAGTTACCAATTAAAAACAAATAAATCGATCCAAATAAACCGAATTTAACCTTATATATTATAAAGAAAGCATATTTAAATCTTAATTCGCTTTAATCGGTTAACCAAACAAATTGAATTCAAAATAAATTGGACCTGATAACTGTATCGAAACCGAAATTTGGATACAGTTAGGAACCAAACCAAAAGCCGAATTCAGAATTATGTTCATTTTTTTGGGTTACGAATACGGTTCATTTTCTGTATTAACAATTTTCAGTTTTCTTTAACACCCCTAGTTTAATATTCGAATTCACTATGGTGCCTTTTTTTCGACTCATCCTGGGTACCTTCAATTTTCAAGACCGCCCCTAGCTAGCCCATTATAAAAAATTATACTAATAATTTAATAGCATATTAACATCATACTTAATGTTAGATTTGCGTAATTGAATTGCTTATGAGTTACTTAGAAACATCTCCTTATACGTTTTTTTGAATATATAAAAAAATAAAATCACGTAGTCAACAATTTTAAATGTATTGTATTTTCATTATGTCATTATATATAAAATTTAGTTTAATTGTCTTTTTTTAACATGACCCGAGCCGATACACCCCAACCCAACTTGAACACCAATGAACCTACAAAAATTTCCGCCCCCCATGAAAAAAATTTCTGGGTCCGCCACTGCACTAAAGCCCTTATCTTTATCGTTAAACCATGTGTACTGAAGCGTGATATGAGCGTTAGAGTGGCCAGTCACGCCCCTTTGGTCCTCCCCCACTACACAGGGGCGTGAGGAGCACAAGGCGTGTGCGAAATCACGGGTATCTCGACCGTTTGAAGCATAAAAAAACATATGTTACTGTTAGAAAAACGAAAAAGAAAAGGATTGTTTTCCTAAATTACTATAAATTAACCATCCAATTCTTTAAACCGACATTCAACTCTCTAAAATAATTATTCATCTCTTAACCATTTCTTTCTTAAAAAAACAAATTTACAATCCAAAAAAATGAGTTGAGGGGAGGAAATTAGGAGATTGTCATCATCCGATTGAGACGAAGGAGCATTCATGTTTTTACGCACTGTTTAATTAACAGTAACATTCGTTGTAGTTAATATTGAATAATACTTTACGCAAGTGTTACGGCGAAAAAAATAAACCGTGATTGTAAATATGGTAACAAACGCCTCGTTGAAGATTATTTTAGTGAAAAATCAACTTACGAAAACAAGTAATTTAAACTTCTTTTTCGAATGAGCCGCAATTTATTTCTTCTTCGTAAGCGATATTGAAGAAAGTTTTTCGTATTTTCAACAAAAATTAGATGCAGCCGATGTAGCAGGTTTCACATCTCTACAAAATTGTATAAGTGTTATTCAACAGTTGGGACAAATATTTACGGACATCTAGTTGAACATTTCTGGATAAATCAAAGAGAAAGTATGTAATTTTTTTATTTTTCAAAAGTATGTAATTATATTTTTATTATATTGTTTAATATAAATATAATTCTTCATAAAAAAATAAAAAAATCAAATAATAAAATATTAAATAAAGGTAATGATGACGTGAAGTAATGTATGTGATGATAACACATGTATTAATAACGTGGAGTGATAATAACACAACTCTTTTAAAAATGCCAACTACTACAAAAATCAGCCTAATGTAACTTTTATTAAAAAAAGTCTGCATTAGTTGTAATGCAACTTTTTTGTTACGTAATGCAACTTTCTTTTTTCTTAATGCAATATTTTTAAAATAAGTTGAATTATGTAATAAAAAGATTGCATTAGGCTAATGCGGCGAGCTCATGCAACTTATTTGCAATCTTTTGTTGAATTATCACTGTTTCGAATTTTAATATTTTTTTTGTCTACAATTTTAGAAATTAGCTAGCTACTTTGTCTTAATTTCCTTTTCTTCAAAATTTGTTTTTTAATAAAATTTTAATTAAAAGGGTTCGAGTTAAGGCTGTTCAGTCTAAGAAATGATATTTTTGTTCATAGTACCAGTCGACTTAAAAATAACAAAAATAATAAAACATTTCAAAAAATTGGCACATACATAAATTACCAAGAGTTGTCATCATGATCTTAGGATTAATTACATCAATTAAATCAGTATGTTCAAAGAACATTATTAGAACCATAACACCAAAATATGAAATATTAATATTTGCCAAAACAAAGACAAAAGATCACTCTTAGATGCCATATCACCAAAACTAGTCAATAATGTTTCTTTAAAATTGTTTGGTCTTCAATTAAGTTACTTTAAAACAATCAGTCTTCAATTATGTTTCTTCAAAAGTCTTTGTCTCCATAGTAATAAAAAATGTTTCAACATGCATGACTACCTTTCCCCATGATTTACCATTGAAGTTTCTTCATATATAATCATGACATTCGCATTCATCATCATAATTTGTTATCTAATTCCTTCTTTGCAAGCTCCATTTCTAAAGTTTATTCCTTCAATTTTCTCCCTTCAACCTCAATCTTTCACTTTTAAGGTGCAATCTTTTTTCCTCTTTTGCCTTGCCAAAATCTTTCTTCCGAGCTTGGAGACAATAAATCTCTTTCACTAAAAGGGTATATTTCCTCTCTCTAAGTTCGATGATTTCTTCGGCGTGCTTGCCTTGGGCCTTTCATTTTCCCTTTTACGCTTTCATACACATTGGTCGTCCTAATTCGATAAATTCATTCTCGATCACATTTAGCATCAGGGATGCGGCTGTGGTCAAGGTAGGTGTTAGCAATGGATCAATCTTCCTCCTTTGCTTCAGGACATCCTTTGTGGAGCAGGAAATCCACTTAGGATGGTCCTTCAATGGTAACAAACAACGCTTGAACCGGAAGTTGCCCTTTTGTAATGGTTGGTACATAATTCACATTCCCAACCTTGCATTTAAATGAATAAGATGTTACAAAAATGAAAAATTAGTATTAATAATGCTCAAAACAAGAGGGGAAAGTTCAACCCGGCCTAACTTCTAGGTCATGCCACTTTGATTTAACCTTTAACTTGAGCTAGTTTTGCATAAAATTCATCATCATCGCAATTTGTCATTGATTTACTAAAGACTTCACTATCCACTTGGTTTTTGTTTCTTTATATGCATGAAAGTACTTGTCTTCTTCATGGTTGAAGTTCACACACGTTTTCCTTACATGTTTATAAACGTTGGTTGATTGTAAGTGGTAAGGGTGGAGAGTCATCACGCCTCATAGGACAGCCATCTTGGCTTATGGTGATTTTTTTCGATAAAAATTAAGTGACCTTAATTTGTTAAATCCAAATTTTAGAAAACGTGAGTAAATGCTTTTACTTATAAAAAAATTAAGTTGTAAATATCGTATAAGAATTATACTATGAGAATCCTCAAAAGATAGCAAAGGATCATTATGTAATAAGCCTGCATACATGCATTGTTAATTAAATAATAAGCAATATTCTCAACAAGATCAAGGATATTCAATACGCAATATAGAAAATGATAAAATAGAGACAATCACACAAAGGATTTATGAAGAAAGCCAGGATATCCTTAATAAAATGAACGACATAGAACCTTGGGAGCTAACTAAAGTCTAACTTCCTTGTTTGCTTTATAAACTAAAAAGAATACAAGTGCACAGAGAAGAAATCGATGGCTAAGTGTAGGTGACAAAGTGAACCAGAGTGACGTGTATGAGATAGAAGTGAAAAATCAAGTGTCATAAATGATCGATCAACTCCTATTAAATACTAGGAAAGTACAACGGCTATTCCAAATTAGTTCCTATTTTCCCGGAGGATATATCGGTCTTCTTTGATTCTCAAAGTCCAATTCAGCTGACCAACTCCACATGTCTTCCTAGTCTTGAGCCAGTTCTGTTGGAAATTTAAAGTGTGAAAAGAAAAAAAAAGGAAAAAGAAATGATAAACTTTTCATTTGCTTGTTAGTGGGCAATTGTAATGAATTGGCCATGAATATGCTTGTTAGTGGGCATAATGACAACCTTTGAAATGCCATGACTACAAGTATAAATAGAGGCATTTGGCCTCTTGTTGAAGTTGCTAGTTTTTGAGATCTCTACATCACTTGAGATATACACACACAAGTTTCAAAGGTTCCAAACACAATCATATACTTTGTTGAGTTCTCAACAACCTACAACGATCGATTCCTCGTGTTAAACACTCTTGTTTCAGGTGATGTTTCGGGTTTTAGGTTAACTTTGGCAATACACACTGCTTCGACTGTTGTACCCTGGGAAACAGTCAGGTTCACCTGGGTGGCCCGAAATCTGTTTTAAGGGACCTCTGTTGAACAGAAATCCTCAGCCACCGAACTCATTTCAATTCATTTCATCTTGTTTTATACTTCTTCTTGTAATTTCAATTTTAGCAGTTTTATATTTATTGCATTACATTATTTTATATTATGTATTTTTCTGAATTGTAATTCGAGTAATTGAATAATAAAAGCATTTTTTTATTTTGTGAACGGTGTTTCTACAAGTTCTTATGGAAGATTTGTGTAAAAATGGTTGCAAAATAGAATATGCCCGATTTGTGAAGCAGAAGCATTTGCATAATAGAGAAAGTCTAGATGATGATGAAGAAGAACACAAACATGAATCCGAGATGTAATGTAATGACTAACAGTGTGTCACACCCCGGGCCGGCGGGAACGGATCGGGTTTTCCCGTCAGGCGGAAGGTTCTCGGGGCGCGATATCGTGAGTGATAATCGAAATGATCAGATTGTTTACATAGCACATGATAATCAAATGAGAAATGGTAACACATCAATGATATAGAATTACAAGATTAAATTACAATGTATCGTTCATAATTTAACCAAGTAAATCTATCAAAAGAATCAATGAGACTATATCTTGTATATGTACAAGATATACAAAAGATGATTCATGTTATTGTTATCCAAAAGTATGCAATCACAAAAGTAAGCTAGGTCTTCTAAAAGTCCACTAGCTTATTACTTGCATATATGTATCTACTCATGTCCATCACCTGAGAAAACATGCATTTAAACAAAGTCAACACTAGGTTGGTGAGTTCATAAGTTTAGTAATTGAAAACCATTGAATTTATGTCAATCATGTTCACAGCGTTTCGCACAAGTTGTATTGGTAATTGATCTCCATGTATCCCAAAATGTCCACTCCATGGTTGTATTTACAGATGGTGTATCATCCAATCAAGCATGCTTATATATAGGGCATACGAAAGGGTCAAGCCCAGACGCCATCCCACCACATGCTCAACTGAATTCAACACTACCTGTAATACAACGATGGATACCCATTTCATTTCACCCATGATTTCATGGTATGTTTATCCCAATAATGAAGAAGAGAGAGAGACATAATTATCTCTGTTAACCATTCCTTATGAAATAGCCGGCATGTAAAATAACCCAATGAATAAAGTAAGAGACGTAATCATCTCTGTTAACTAATCCTTGCGGATTAGCCGGTGTGTAAGATATCATCCTCGATATCTAGAGCGAAACTTAATAGTTTCTGTAGCTAATCATTACTGAGTAGCCCGGCATGTAAAATACCCAACCAATTGAATAAAGAGACATAATTGTCTCTGTTAGCTATTCCTTACGGATTAGCTCGGCGTGTAAGACATCATGCTCGATATCTAGAGCGAGACCTAGTAGTCTCTGTGACTGTCAGTACTAACCAGTCCAGTGTGTAAGATATCATACTCAATATCTAGATAGGGACATAGTAGTCCCAATAGCTGTCACCCCCATTCAGCCCTGTGTGTAAAGTGTCCTACTCATGATTCCTAGTTTGAGACGTAATAGTCTCAGTAGCTGTCGTTTCTGACCAGCCCGGTGTGTAAGATATTCTCCCACAATATCTATTGGAATGAATACGTTCCCTAGATTTTATGAATGATATTAATTAGAATGATAGCACCTCTTGTGCCCGGTGTGATTTCGTTTGATTACTCCAAGTCCTAGTAATTAATGTTCGTGTTTACTCGACTGATCTATGGTCGTGTAACCATCATCCACTGACGGTTATAAGATGTGCTCTAGATAGAGTCCTAATAAGTAATGATAGTATGTGTGGGGAGTGTCATCCTGAAGGCGTGTGCTCATAATATCCTCCTCGATATCACGAGTAATTGTCTCAACTGTTATCTCGATGTTGAGTGTTTTAACTAACTTGAACAAAGTGTTATAAGAACATGTCTTATACACCATGTTAGTAATGTGTGAATGATCTTGTTATCATGAAATTACATTATCATGATTATCATTCTTGTTATTTGTAATTGTTATTGGCATGTTATCCCATGGTTTTTCCCCGTTGTTCTATCGTGTAAGAATAATAAACAATTGCAAGATATATTCTTAACAACCTATATTATTCTAGTGCATACATGTGTCAGGAAGCTATAATGACATGTATCTTCCTAATTGTCTCAAGTATGATAATATCAAACAAGCAAGCATGTAATGATAAACGATAATAAAAGTAAACAATTATTATCTAAATCATGATATAAGCAATATGTTAATAGAAACTTTTAAGTAAATAAAATTTTAGCATGTTTCTCAGCCCCGAGCTTTGAAATCAGTAAAGATTAAGAAAAGGGGCATATGAACTCACCTTATGTTTGAAGTGGTTGACTTAGCTTAAATGAAAGAATGCACGCGCTCTTGATTGTAACTTGTTGTATATTCACGACCCTGTATTGGATTCACGTTGTTCTCGACTCATAAGTACCAATTATTGTAATTTGTGTGTGTATATGTGTTAGCCCTAATGTTGGCTAACACTCGTGACTCATGGTCGTGATTATCATTCGGCTCTTGTTTAAGTATCATAGATTTCATAACACTTAATTAATTTAGTCGAAACTACGCTTGTCATATTCATAATTAATCTCATAATTTTAGAATATTTCTTAGAGATACTTAGGCTTTTCATAAATTTTGTTTATTGTCTACACGTCAAAGACAATTGTTATCCTTGAATTTATGTGTAACACGTTCATTAAGTTCGAGCCGAATGTTGTATAAGCGAGTCTAATTTAAACAAGGTGAGTCTAATAACCCTTTGGGCCCAAAACAAAGATCTTGGACCGAATGGTGAGACCATGGGCCCATTGGGCCAACATGGCCCAAAGGTGGAGCCAATCTAATATCAAATGGGTTGTTGATTAAGCTTTGTGTGTATATGGGCCGACTATTGGGCTGTTCGAATGTTATGGCCCAAAGGAATTTCATGATTAAAATCTATGTGGTGGGCTGATTAGAAGGTTATGTGGGCCGGGTTCTTATATGGGCCTAAAAGGGCTTCGTGGGCTAGTCCACTGTTCTGGGCCAAACGAACGTGAGTCTGGGGCCTTGGATGTGTTGTTGGCGGCACACATTGATGAGCCGACTGAAATGGAATTGGGCCTGAAATAAATCTGTTGGGCCAAAATAAAGATTGCCGCATGCGTAGTCTGTTTAATCAACTGGTGCAGTTGGAGTTTTCATGAAGGTTCGGCCATGGTGTTGCATTGGTTCGGCAAGGGAGTTGGTCCAGGGTTCGTCGAGTAGAAAGCAAGGTCCGGCTAAGGGTTTCACGCTTGAAGGTTCGGCTGCTTATAAGGGTTCGCCGCATATGGTTCAGGTGTGGGTTCGTGATGGTGCCATGGTTCGCTACCGGAGTTGAGGCAAGGTTCGGTGAAAGCATGGTTCATATGAGGGTTCGGCTGACTAGGTGGCTTCATGGTTCGTCAAAGGAGGGTTCGGCCATCGAGCATGAGGGTTCGGCCACCTTTCATAAGGTTCGGCCGATGGTGCAGCCGCAAACCCTGCGTATTCCTCTCGACACCAAGCTCGAACCTTCGATCATCTGGACCCTAGTATTGTGTTGAGGTGTATCAGAGAGGGGTATCGAGATGTGTGGTTCCAGATAACAAGTGGGTTAGCCAGCTATGAGCTGAGTCGAACATATACCCATATAAACCCTAAAATTCGTGTCTTTCAAGCTCATTTACCTCGGATTTCAGTGGACTAAGCTTCAGATCCATTGTACTTTCAAGAAGAGGACATCAAGGGCTTCACGTGGGTTCAAGAATCACTCAAATTGGTTGAGAAACAAGGAAGTTATGGAGGATTGAAGGTGAAGGATGGGAGTGGAAGGTGGTGGCCGGATTTTTAGAGAGAGGAGTTGTGGATGATAAAAATGAGAGAAAACTCTCATTTTAGAGTTTTTATACTCCGTGTGGTGTTCGGGTTCGTTTCGGTTGCTCGGTTCGCGTCTTCGTCGCTTATCCGGAATTTGAACGCGTAATTTAAATGTTATAAATAAAGGAAAGATTATGTTAATTATTTTGATGAGTTTCAAAATTGTAAAATGTTATTTATTCTATTTTATTAAATTTATTATCGTTCGTGTCGTTTTTCATTTCCGTTTCGTCAGATCGCGTCACTTACGCGCGTTTTTGTACAGAGCGCTAATTGTACGAACACGATCGTACGTTTCACTTTCTGATTTGATTTTTCTACTTATCGGTTATCGTTCAGAACGTTAAACTCACAGATATGTTTGTGTGAATCGTCACCCACGCAAACACGCTGTCAGTTTATTATTCTAAAATGACACTGCAATATGATTTGAATTGTTTTTCCTCACTGTCGGACTCAACTACACATCCTGTTATCATGTTGTTTTCACACTGATTTGTCGGCCATCTGATTCCTGTCATCTATGGATATCAGATCGCAACCGATTTGTTTTCGTTGTTTGTTAGTACACTGTTGTTTCTCTTGAGTTGTTGTATTTACTGTATTTAAGTTTTCACTTAGACACATACAACTGTGGTTTGTTTTCTTAGTTCTGTTGTCACACAACTGTTTACGTACTGTATTTACACACAGTAAATGGTGAAAGTACACACACCGTACGGACTTGCCGGACGGTCTGGTACTGGTTGTCACACAGTGTAAAAGAGTAAGATTCAATAGTCAACATGATTACATTACTTATCTCTCACATGCTCAAACTGAATTATTTTTTGTCCTAGGTGGTTGCATGTTTGTTGAATCGGAAATAGGTGGTTTGTAGAAGTGTATTGGAAACTAGGGGTTTCATTACTTGTATTAGAGAAAGGTGATAATTTGGCCAACAAACGACACGTTGAAAGCAGGGGGTTTGCCACGAGTGCTAGTTCTGCTACCTGGGGTAGCGGAAGTGCTTAATTTATGTACCTAATTGTCTACCGATGGATTAGCATGATTCTTTCCGAGTCGCTACTTGAGGTAGCAGATGTATTGTAATCCCTACGATTTTCGATTTAATTTTTAATATGATGGTGCCAAACTTTAAACGAAACAAAGTTGTTTGCTTCGTTTAAGAAGTAACTATCTTTTAATTCACACACACAAACACACCCACATATGTATTTATATATAGGTAAATGAACATACAATAATAAGTCTTGTTAATTAATTTAAAAAAAATCCAATAATACTAAGATCAAACTTAATAAGATTTAATTTATTATATATATATATATATATATAGGATTTGGTTCAAATAAGAACCCACCATTTTTGTGGTAACCTATTAACCCATTTGAGCCAATCAGATTCATACACATCATAGATTCCTTTTTGATTTTATGAGGGTATTATGGACATTTTATTAACCTATTTAAGCCAATCAGATTCACCCATATCATAAATATAATATCTATTTTCCTTTTTTTAAATCAAAGTTTCCCCTTGATTTTTATACACTTATAACTTTTTTATACTATGTCATTTTTTTATAAAAATTACATCATTAAACTCGTTATATTTTTCTCGTTAATTCCATAATAGTCATGCCAATTTTTTTTTGAATTTTTTTCGAGCGTTTGTAATTACACCAACATAACGAACAATAAATATAATAATTTTCTCTCGTTTTTTCAAAATCTTTCCATCTTTAAAATGTTTTCGAGCGTTCGTAATTTTCTCTCATTTTTTCGTTTAACATGTTTTTTCGAGCGTTCGTAATTTTATCTCATTTTCTCGTTTAAAATGTTTCAAAATCTCGTTTAACATGTTTAACATCTTTAAAATGTTTTCGAGCGTTCGTAATTTTCTCTCATTTTTTCGTTTAACATGTTTTTTTCGAGCGTTCGTAATTTTATCTCATTTTTTCGTTTAAAATGTTTCAAAATCTCATTTAACATGTTTTTATTAGCGTTCGTAATTTTCTCTTTTTTTTTCGAGCGTTTGCAATTACACCAACGTAAAATCTTTTCATCTTGTTACAAATTATTTTTTACTACAAAAATTAGTTCATTAATATTTTAAAAAATTAAGAACACTTTGAAAAAATCCAGATCCTTACATCAGTGTAATTACGAAAACTTTGTAAAAATTCAGCTCGTTACATCATTGTGATTACATCTGTGTAAAAAAATGCATTTCGTTACGTCAGTGCAAAATGTCGTTGCATCAGTGTAAAACGTTGTTGCATCAGTGTAAATTACGAAAATTTTAAAAAAATTTGACAAAATTATACTTGAATTAAAGATAAAAAAGTGACAAATTTAATGGTGAAATTTTTATAAAAAAATAATAATGTATATAAAAGTTATGAGTGTTTAAAAAATTGTGAGGTAAACTTTTTTTAAAAAAGAAATCAAGTACACCCACCAAATGTCAAATCGGTGTAAAAAAATGCATTTCATTACATCAGTGTAAAACATCGTTGCATCAGTGTAAAATGTCGCTGCATCAGTGCAAATTACGAAAATTTTAAAAAAATTTGAAAAAATTATACTTGAATTAAAGATAAAAAAGTGACGAATTTAATGGTGAAATTTTTATAAAAAAATAATAATGTATATAAAAGTTATGAGTGTTTAAAAAATTGGGGGGTAAACTTTTTTTAAAAAAGAAATCAAGTACACCCTCACCAAACGTCAAAAATGCCCTTAAACAAATCTCATCCACATGTTTTTTTGACTTTTTTTCAGATTGAATATGGACCACTCATTTCAAAAAGCTTTATTTTAACAACCAATAAAAATGAGTTAATAGGTTTACACACTTGGAGTGGGTTACCATTTGAACCTTACCCTATATATATATATATATATATATATATGAATTGAATCCAATAAAAACCCAATCTTAGAGGGAAAACCCTAAACCCTATGTGAGTCATAGATTTGGAATCTTGAAAATAAATATGTGGTCCACATTAACCCATATTAAAAATGATTTGTTTACTTAAAACCCAATATTTTATTCAGATTTAATGTGGACCACATATTTATTTTCAAGATCCCAAATCAATGGCTTACATAGGGTTTAAGGGTTTTCTCTCTAAGATTGGGTTTTCATATATATATATATATATACACATACATAATAAATACAAAACAGGTTTAACATATAATATATATATATATATATATACCTAAATATACACATTATGTGATATTTAGGGGAACACAGCTTGGTGTCTATAATAAATGGGAAACAGTAGCTAAATATATACAATGTTTACATCCACTCTATAAAAAAAAAAAAAAAAAAAGGATTTCTGCTGCAAATACTCATCAAGAAATTCTTCCGCTTCTCAAACACTCTGATTCCACGTAAGTTTTATATTAACATTTGTTTTATGTTTTATATTATGTTTTATGTTTATTTTGCTTTAATGCTCAACCAAAAAATATTGGTATCAGAGCATAGACGATTCAAAATCTAAAAGACTGAGACAAGCTCTATGTGTAAGGCAGCTTGAATTGCTTAAGTCCTTTGTTAGAGAACTCTCTCAGGTGAAGATTAGGGATTGTTGAGTGCTTTGAAATTAATATTTGATCAGTTGTTGTTATTGTGAATTATTGTAAATTATTTCAAGATATAAGAAAATCTCAAGAGATAGGAAAGTAAAAACTGGAAGGAAGAAAGGAAAATGGAAGAGTTTTCAAAAATTGATAAAAACCTCTTAAATCTAGAATTCTCTGAAAAAGGTGAAACTAAAATCACTGGTAATTTTTATAAACATATCTGTCGAATAAAGGAAAAACATAACCATAGTATACACACAGATAACGCACACCTGAATAGTTTAACAGATTTAGTTATAAATCTAGGACACAATCTACAGATAGAAGCTATAAATAATAGACAATTAACATACAAAATAAATAAACAAGCAGAGGAAATTAATAAATTAACAGAAAATCTAGCATATATTAAAGAACAAAATAATCAAATACTAAGAGAATTTAAAAATAAAAACAAGGAAGTAATAAATAATCAAGAAGACTTAGAAAAAATAACAGACGCTTTAAACAAATTGAATATAAACGAAATCAAAATTGAAAAGAAACAGAAACCATATAAACATTGGCCACCAAGAAAATGAATAGATCTATACTAGAGGCAAGAAAATCTACTAGTAATATAAATGACATAATTAGTTCTGAGTCCTTTATAAATAAAATAATAAGGAAAGGATCAGGATCTAGAAGTTCAAAAAGTATACAACTTGAAGAAGAAATTGATGTAAACAAAAATATAGATTTATACAATAAAAACAAAATAGAAATATTAAATCCAAAAATATTATATCAAACAAATACATTTAATATAAATACTACGTTAATAAGAAGTAGTAGAGAAGAAATATTAAGAGTAATAGACAAAACAGTAATGATAGAATTATTTTCTCCAGATACTATAAAGAAAATAAAAAATTCGGGAAAAAACTTCGTACATACAGGATTAATAGTAATAGGAATAAAAGCCTTAGGAAGAAAAAATTTAGGAACAAAATTATTAGCATTAATATTAGATAAATGCTGGAAAACAGAATTAAACAAAGCAATAATTTCTGGAATGGAAATAGATCTTAGTCAAAACACAGCCTTATTTTACTGTACACCAGGAATTTTAAAAGATATAAATGATCTTAAACACCTAAAGATAGCATTACAAACAAAAGGATACGAAAAATATGAGGGAAATAATATAGTAATAAGTATTGGAGTACTAGGAAGAGCTAGTAACAGATCAGGAATGAATTTTAGGGTAAACATAGAGGGTATAGTAAAAACAATAGCATCAAAATCAATACAGATGATAGAACCTATAAAAATAGATCCTGAGAAATTAGCAGGATTAGAATGGAAAATAGAGGATATTAAGGAAGAAGAAGAAACAGTATTAATACCAAAGAAAAGCTATTTATACGAAGGAATAGACGGAACCCAAAGTCTAAGATTTACAAATTATAAAGAAGAGAATAAATCTGAAGAAAGTAATAGTGAAACCAGTGAAATACAGTTTAATTATATGAACATAGAATATGATGAATCAGATACAGATACGTTACCAATATATGATACAGAAGATGAATTAGAAGAAGAAGAAATAAATATAGAATTCTTAAAATTTGAACAGGAAGAAATAGATTATAGTTTATTTGAAGATGAACAGATAGATGAACCAATGTTTAAAAACGAAGAAACAAATAAAACAATAGAACAAATAATAAATAGAAAATTTACAAAAGCAAATATACAAGAGGAAGTAGATGATATGATAATAGAATGCATGATGGATTTAAAAATGACATACGAAGAAAGTTATAAAATCTTACAAGAATATTTTAATTTACCCTTAATAGAAGATATAGTAAAAGGAAAAACAATGATCTCAGATTTCTATAAGAACAAGAAACAATAGAGCATATATTCATGGATGCCAATTATGAAAGAAAAAGAGGTAGACCAGAATGGAGTAGAACAGGGTTCGATACAGAAGAAAATGTAGGAAGAGAACCATGGATCAAACCATCGGTTAATGAGAGGCCCCGAACCCCTCAGTTGGCAAAACATCAAACCGATAATACTTAAACCATAATTACATTATCATAGCAGCGGAATGTAGGGTAACAACATAACTAACATAAAGATCTAAACAAACTTTTACACATTAAACATAACCCACTCTTCTAACAGTCATATAGTACAGCCAGTCTATGCCAGGGATAGTCTTCAACGTATGCCATGAGCCTTCCTGGTCTCTTTCTCAAACTATTCAACCTGATATGCATGTAAAACAAGTCAGCTTTATGCTGGTGAGTTCTAAGTTCATTTCTTAGAAAAATCTTTATTTATTCATGTCATCACATGACACAATTTAAATACATAACATACCTGTTCTCATATCATACTTTCATCACATACATATCATCATAACATACTTACATAACATACATATTATCATAACATCATTCATATAGTGAAGGAACTTCACCGTTAACTGCTGACCCTAAAGTCAAACAGGCTTGTGCAATCACAAGGCTCTTAAACTACCAACCCGCAGCTGGTAACTCATACATGTATAAGATTTCTTTAACACTATCAACGCGCAGCTGATAACTCAAGCATGCCTAAGATTTCTTTAACTGAACTGGCGACACACAGTCGGCAGGCCTATGTTTCCACAGGACTCTTTAACCATCAACCGAAATTGACGGCTCATACCGGTACAAGACTTCTTAACATACATCATAACATGGTTTAAACCATTTAAACCATCATAATCATAAACGGCTCCTTTCACCGTAGTGTTCAAGTTTTGCCCAACCGCAGCCAGCAAAACCTCATTTCCTACTCAACCTCGGTTGAGTCCTTTAAAATCATTTCTTTCTCAACCGCAGTTGAGACTTTAAAACATTCATTATATTTTAGCTGAGATTCTTAAAAATCATTTATTTCTCAATCATCATTGAGGCTTAACATATTCATTACATCTCAGCTGAAATTCTTTAAATCATTTACTTCTCAATCATAGTTGAGATTTAAAACATTCTTTTCTTTAAAACATTCTTTATCTATAAACATTCATTATCTGAAACATACTTCACCTTAAAACATACTTTATCTGATCATAATCAGATTACAATCATTTTCATAAAATAACTTTATAACATGCATATCAGCCCAAAATGATAAAACATTTAAAACAGGGCTATAAGAACTCACTTGATATCTTACGGTAGCAAGATTCCTCGTAAACTGATACTAATGGTGTAACTCTGCATTCGTTTACACTTAATACGTCATTTATGATTTAACCTACTGATTAGATCTTTCTGAACGTTCAATGTCAAAGACATTGTCTTGAAAGTCATCAAATAGTTAATGTTGTTGATTATAATGCTAAAACAGTTCCTGAACAGATTAATGGCTTAGAAATGATAAATCCTTATCATTGATTGCCCAGAAATCATGAAATATCACAACATAGTCTTAGAATAGGTTTAATAACCATGATTAACATACTAATCTGACTGTTATCACAAACATCAGATAATCGTTCCAATAAGTATGTTAATGATTGTGATTAGTTTGGAACACTCAGATTTAACCTTTGCATTTCAAAGATTAACCAAACTAATCATTTACATCATTATAATCAAATGGATTAATCCATTATAATCATAGTTGTGATTTCATGCAAACCGGGCATTACAACGGCTCAAAACAAGGATTTAACCGTTAGAACATCGTGTTCTTCATTTCTAATCAATCCTAGCCATCATCTAGGCAATAATCAACAATCCTAACTATCTTATTACGTTCAAAATCAAGATCTAATCAATCAAAATCAAACTAGAAGGTTAAAATGAACCGTTACCTGTTCTGACGAGTTTCTGCGGGTAAAACTACGATCGGGACTTGAAATACGATCTGTGGTGCGATTTATGGCTTCAAATGGCTTAGAATTGAAGTTTGGATGATAAGAACTTGATCTTTTTCGTCTGGAAGTCGTTTAGGGTCGAAATGAAGGGTTTTGAAGCTTCTGAAATGTTCTGGTCGAATTAAACCATTTTTTAGCCGACATAGTCCCTGGGCGCATAGCCTGACTCTGGAGGGTTGGGAGTTAGGCTATGCGCCTAGCGTGTTTTTCTTCCAATATTTGATTTAAACTTCGTTTCGTGATTCCGGGAGCATACGAACTCCGTTTTGCGCACGGTTTTCGCCCACGTTCATTATTTTTCACATACTATCAATCCCCAATAACAAAAGTTACTAAATCCTCGTGGATTTCAAGCATGACCAAATGTGCTTACGTCATAATTGCCGAATTTTTCGTACGCAATCATCACAGTTTCAACAGTAACCGAAATCTCGTACGTTTATTATTAAATTTCTAATTTTCGGTTGTTACAAATCTACCCTCCTTACAATAGGTTTCGTCCTCGAAACCTGTTACGTTTCAAACAAATGTGGGTAGAGTCGTTTCATCTCGTCTTCAGTCTCCCATGTAGCCTCAGATCCTTTTCGGTGCTTCCATTGAACTTTAACTTGTCTGATCATCTTGTTACGTAACTATTTCTCTTTCGTATCAACAATTGCAACTGGTTCTTCTATGTAATTCAACCTTTCATCAACTTCAATATCATTTAAAGGCACATATGCTACATCATCCGCTAGACATTTTCTCAGATGTGAAACGTGAAATGTCGGATGAATTCCACTCAGTTCATCTGGTAGATCTAATCGGTAAGCTACCTTACCGACCCGTGCCATTATTCGAAAAGGTCCAATGAATCTCGGACTCAACTTTCCTCTCTTCCTGAATCGAATAACTCCCTTCCATGGTGAAACTTTTAACAATACTTGATCACCTACTTCAAACTCTATTGGTCTCCGTCTTTTATCGGCATAAGATTTCTGTCGATCCTGTGCAGCTTTCATTCGCACTTTAACTAGTTGAAGCTTTTCTGTCAAATCTAACACTGCAGCTTTACTTCCCACTTCTTTCTGTCCTACACCTCCCCAACATACCGGTGTCCTACAACGCCGTCCATACAATGCCTCATATGGTGGCATTCCAATACTAGCATGGTAGCTATTGTTGTACGAGAATTCTACCAATGGTAAATGATCATCCCAACTACCACCAAAATCAATAATACAAGCTCTGAGCATATCTTCTAAGGTTTGGATAGTCCTTTCAGACTGTCCATCGGTCTGAGGATAATACGCAGTGCTAATATTGAGTCTTGTACCCATTGATTCATGAAACCGTTTCCAGAATCTTGAAACGAACCGCGTGTCACGATCTGACACTATAGAAACTGGAACTCCATGTCTCATAATTATTTCTTTCACAAATAGTTCAGACAGTTTCTCCGACGTATAAGTCTCCCGCATAGGCAAGAAATGAGCACGTTTTGTTAACCGGTCTACAATCACCCAAATAGCATCATGACGTTTCGCCGTAAGAGGCAACTTAGTTATAAAATCCATGGTGATGTGTTCCCATTTCCATTCCGGGACTTCTAGAGGTTGCACATAACCATAAGGTTTCTGATGTTCAGCTTTTACTTGCGCACATGTCAAACATTTGTTTACGTATTGCATTACATTAAACTTCATACCTGGCCACCAATAATCCTTTCGAAGGTCTTGATACATTTTCGTTGCACCAGGATGAATAGAGTAACGTGACTTATGTGCTTCATCTAGAATCCTTGACCTGATGTCCCCATTTCGTGGAACCCACATTCGACCGAATCGTATCTTAACACCAAATTCATTTTCTTCTAGATTCTTGACTTGACCAAAGATTCTTTCGAATCCAACATTTTCTTCCTTTAGTCCTTCCTTCTGTGCATCTTTGAGCTCATTCAGAAAGTCTGGTGTTATCACCAAACTGTAAGACTTACACATATAGCAGAGTGTCTGTTTTACGACTTAGAGCATCAGCCACCACATTGGCTTTTCCTGGGTGATACAAAATCTCACAGTCATAGTCTTTAAGTAACTCAAGCCATCTTCTTTGTCTCATATTCAAGTCTTTCTGTTCAAAGAAGTATTTTAAACTTTTATGATCTGTGTAGATTGTACATTTCACTCCATATAAATAATGCCTCCAAATTTTTAAAGCAAATACCACAGCAGCCAATTCCAAATCATGTGTTGGATAATTAGCTTCATGGGTTTTCAATTGTCTTGAGGCATATGCTATTACCTTTCCCCTTTGCATAAGTACACAACCCAAACCCAGATAAGACGCATCTGAGTACACCACCATGTCTTCATTACCATCCGGCAGTGTTAAAATAGGAGCTTCGGTTAATCTCTTCTTTAGTTCTTCAAAAGCTTGAACCTGAGTTGGACCCCAATCGTACTTTACTTCTTTCCTCGTCAATTTTGTCAACGGTGTAGCAATCCTAGAGAAATCCTGAATAAATCTTCTGTAATAACCTGCTAAACCGAGAAAGCTACGCACTTCCGTTGGTGTTTTCGGAGGATTCCATTTCATTACCGCTTCTACTTTAGCTGGGTCCACCATTATGCCTTCTGGACTAATAACATGACCTAAAAATTGTACTTCCCGTAGCCAAAAGGCACATTTAGAGAATTTAGCATAAAGCTTTTCTCTTCTTAGTATTTCAAGAACTTCCCGGATATGACACGCATGATCACCTTCACTCCTTGAGTATATTAATATATCGTCAATAAACACAATCACTGATCGGTCTAACATAGGTCTGCACACCCGATTCATTAAATCCATAAACGCCGCAGGAGCGTTTGTTAATCCGAAAGACATCACAAGAAACTCATAGTGTCCATAACGTGTGCGAAATGCTGTCTTCGGAATATCTTGTTCTCTCACCTTTAATTGATGATACCCTGATCTGAGATCTATTTTAGAAAACCAACTTGCCCCTTGCAATTGATCAAATAGATCGTCAATTCTTGGTAACGGATACTTATTCTTTATTGTGAGCTTATTCAATTCCCTATAATCAATACACATCCTCATACTTCCGTCCTTTTTCTTTACAAACAACACTGGTGCCCAAGGTGACACACTCGGTCGTATAAAACCTTTGTCTAGAAGGTCTTGTAGTTGGGTCATTAATTCTTTCATCTCTGTTGGAGCCAGACGGTACGGTGCCTTGGCGACAGGTTGAGCTCCTGGCACAACATCAATTTGGAATTCGATTTCCCGATCAGGTGGAAGTCCTGGCAAATCCTCAGGAAATACATCAGGAAAGTTACACACCACGGGTACGTCTTCCAATTCTTTTACCTTAATTTCTTTATCAATAACATAAGCCAGATAAGCCCCACACCCTCGCCTCATAAATTCACTCGCCTTAATCATTGAAATGACTTTAGGCGCATTAAACACTTTATCCCCGTAAACCGTTACTGAACTCCCATTAAGAGCTGTTAAGAAAATCATATTTCGTCGACAAACGATGTTAGCCTCATATTTGGCCAACCAATCCATTCCCAAAACTACATCGAAACCTCCTAACGTAATCAGAAACAACTTAACAGGGAATCTATGACCTTCTATATCAATGTAACAATCATCATCAATAGCCTCCGTTACTCTAGTAGATTTACCAAGAGCAGTTTCTATGTTAAAGGCATTTTCTATCTTTCTAACATTTGCACACAGTTTATCACAAAAAGTAATAGCCACAAAGCTCATACTTGCACCAGAATCAAATAGAACTGAAGCAGGGATATCATTAATCAAGAATGTACCTGTCACCACATCCGGGTCTTTGGCTGCCTGATCTCTGGTCATAGTAAAGGCACGAGCTTTTGCCTTTTGCTTCTCCCCTCCCTTGCTACTTTCAGGTTTACTGGCTTCAGTAGGTATTGTCTTTGGTTTAAAACAATTCTTGCTCATGTGACCGATCCCACCACAATTGTAACACTTTAGTATGGTTGGGCAATTATACGAGAGGTGTCCAGTTTTTCCACAACGGTAGCACAAAGTAGTCCCCAGGCGACATTCTCCCCATGCTTCTTCTTCCGCACTTGGTGCACGTTTCAAATTCTTCTACTTTAAGCTTTTTCATGGGGAGTCCCGGTTTACCATTTCTATTTCTTTTGAATCCCGGTGACCACTTTTGCTTCGGTTCTTCCTTTGTTGGTTCAGCTTCCACAACATCATCCCAAACAATGCCGCTGATTTCTACTGCTGATTCAAAAGTCCTAGGAGCATGCGCCTTCACATGTGTTCGGACTTTAGGTGGTAACCCTTCCACATATAGCTTCAATCTGCGTTCCTCCGTATTTACCAAATGAGGAACCAGTCTTGACATTTCATTAAATTTTGACGTATATTGCCGATGGTTCATACGTCCAGCTTTCAAAGTCAGAAATTCCGTTCGATTTTATCAATTTCATTCTTTGGACAGAAGTGTTTTATAACTAATTCCTTCAAGTCCTCCCATTTAAAACCCTCCACATCAGTAGTGGTCTTTGACTGCTTAACAGTGTTCCACCAATGTAGAGCTTCTTCAGTAAATGAGTGAGCTGCAAATTTCACAGCTTGATCTTCCCGGCATTCACTGATAGCAATAACCGCCTCCATAGCCGAAACCCAATGACAGGTGGCCACAGCATCCTTCTTACCATCAAATGAGGGTGGATTGCATCTTTGAAGGCCTTGTAATCACAACCCTTCCGTTTCTCTGACGTAGAATCACCGTTCTTAGTTCCGGTGATCACAACTTCCTCTTCTTTGGTGCTGTCATTAGCTCCTTCAGACTTGTCTTTCAAAGTATCCTTCAGTATTTTTGTAACCAAAACTGGTAGCTTATCATCCAAAACTTTACAGACCTCATCAGAAATAGCCTTCACTACGATAGGCTCTAGAGTAAACTCATCTTCATCTTCCGGTCGCTCGTTGTGCTCGTAGTCGTCTTCATTGACGGGTTCTTCATTCTCGATATGCGGTTCTTCAGGTTCCTGTGGTTGCTTCCTTGGTCTACCCCTTTGTCCAGCCCATTTAACTACCTACAGGATGCAACAATTGGAGAATCAGTACAGGTTTAGTTTAGCACGAAATAAGCTTTGTAAATCGTTAATGACGTTGATCAGGTGTTATTAACCATTTACCTAACTCATAGGCTCTAAACGTTTCCCATCACGTCACCCCAAAGTGCATGACTCTAACTATCTTTCTAACCTTACACCTATGTCTTAACTCATACATAACATTCAGCTCATGGCATCAAACTACCCTTGACTGGCATTCTTATCCTTCAGTCCCATTTTCAGTTTAAGTCTAGTCATTAGGGATGACCGGATCTCTCAAACTATGGCTCTGATACCAACTTGAGAGGCCCCGAACCCCTCAGTTGGCAAACATCAACCGATAATACTTAAACCATAATTACATTATCATAGCAGCGGAATGTAGGGTAACAACATAACTATCATAAAGATCTAAACAAACTTTTACACATTAAACATAACCACTCTTCTAACAGTCATATAGTACAGCCAGTCTATGCCAGGGATAGTCTTCAACGTATGCCATGAGCCTTCCTGGTCTCTTTTCTCAAACTATTCAACCTGATATGCATGTAAAACAAGTCAGCTTTATGCTGGTGAGTTCTAAGTTCATTTCTTAGAAAAATCTTTATTTATTCATGTCATCACATGACACAATTTAAATACATAACATACCTGTTCTCATATCATACTTTCATCATACATATCATCATAACATACTTACATAACATACATATTATCATAACATCATTCATATAGTGAAGGAACTTCACCGTTAACTGCTGACCCTAAAGTCAAACAGGCTTGTGCAATCACAAGGCTCTTTAAAACTACCAACGCAGCTGGTAACTCATACATGTATAAGATTTCTTTAACACTATCAACGCGCAGCTGATAACTCAAGCATGCCTAAGATTTCTTTAACTGAACTGGCGACACACAGTCGGCAGGCCTATGTTTCCACAGGACTCTTTAACCATCAACCGAAATTGACGGCTCATACCGGTACAAGACTTCTTAACATACATCATAACATGGTTTAAATCATTTAAACCATCATAATCATAAACGGCTCCTTTCACCGTAGTGTTCAAGTTTTGCCCAACCGCAGCCAGCAAAACCTCATTTCCTACTCAACCTCGGTTGAGTCCTTTAAAATCATTTCTTTCTCAACCGCAGTTGAGACTTTAAAACATTCATTATATTTTAGCTGAGATTCTTAAAAATCATTTATTTCTCAATCATCATTGAGGCTTAACATATTCATTACATCTCAGCTGAAATTCTTTAAATCATTTACTTCTCAATCATAGTTGAGATTTAAAACATTCTTTTCTTTAAAACATTCTTTATCTATAAACATTCATTATCTGAAACATACTTCACCTTAAAACATACTTTATCTGATCATAATCAGATTACAATCATTTTCATAAAATAACTTTATAACATGCATATCAGCCCAAAATGATAAAACATTTAAAACAGGGCTATAAGAACTCACTTGATATCTTACGGTAGCAAGATTCCTCGTAAACTGATACTAATGGTGTAACTCTGCATTCGTTTACACTTAATACGTCATTTATGATTTAACCTACTGATTAGATCTTTCTGAACGTTCAATGTCAAAGACATTGTCTTGAAAGTCATCAAATAGTTAATGTTGTTGATTATAATGCTAAAACAGTTCCTGAACAGATTAATGGCTTAGAAATGATAAATCCTTATCATTGATTGCCCAGAAATCATGAAATATCACAACATAGTCTTAGAATAGGTTTAATAACCATGATTAACATACTAATCTGACTGTTATCACAAACATCAGATAATCGTTCCAATAAGTATGTTAATGATTGTGATTAGTTTGGAACACTCAGATTTAACCTTTGCATTTCAAAGATTAACCAAACTAATCATTTACATCATTATAATCAAATGGATTAATCCATTATAATCATAGTTGTGATTTCATGCAAACCGGGCATTACAACGGCTCAAAACAAGGATTTAACCATACGTTAGAACATCGTGTTCTTCATTTCTAATCAATCCTAGCCATCATCTAGGCAATAATCAACAATCCTAACTATCTTATTACGTTCAAAATCAAGATCTAATCAATCAAAATCAAACTAGAAGGTTAAAATGAACCGTTACCTGTTCTGACGAGTTTCTGCGGGTAAAACTACGATCGGGACTTGAAAATACGATCTGTGGTGCGATTTATGGCTTCAAATGGCTTAGAATTGAAGTTTGGATGATAAGAACTTGATCTTTTCGTCTGGAAGTCGTTTAGGGTCGAAATGAAGGGTTTTGAAGCTTCTGAAATGTTCTGGTCGAATTAAACCATTTTTAGCCGACATAGTCCCTGGGCGCATAGCCTGACTCTGGAGGGTTGGGAGTTAGGCTATGCGCCCTAGCGTGTTTTTCTTCCAATATTTGATTTAAACTTCGTTTCGTGATTCCGGGAGCATACGAACTCCGTTTTGCGCACGGTTTTCGCCCACGTTCATTATTTTTCACATACTATCAATCCCCAATAACAAAAGTTACTAAATCCTCGTGGATTTCAAGCATGACCAAATGTGCTTACGTCATAATTGCCGAATTTTTCGTACGCAATCATCACAGTTTCAACAGTAACCGAAATCTCGTACGTTTATTATTAAATTTCTAAATTTTCGGTTGTTACAGTTAATTACTACCAAGAAGAACTAGCATAGGTAGAGGAACAGATTACCAATAGGTAATATACATAGTCATAGTATGTTAATACTAGAATCACAAAAACCACAATTATGGATTGATGAAATC